>JASANA010008344.1:0-48796 GCA_030248095.1 Ptycholaimellus sp. GST1_10
TCCTCACCCGCATAGCAGCTGACCCTGTCTGAGAACATCCGCTGGCTCCTGGAGGCCAGTCACTAGAATCGCATTGCCGTTCCACGATTAGCGCAGAACGGCTTTCCTCCCAAGCATTTGTTGGCCGGCTTTGGATTGGAGAAACATTTTCCAAATTACCTTTGCAGCATTTGACCAGAATAAGTTGGCACCCAATCATGATCTTCAAAAAGATTACTTCATCCAATGTCTTGCAAAGGATAATGGGAGGCTGAAACATAGCGCAGCTGGATTGTGCAGAGAGGGCAACGACTTTGGTGGCCTCTGTGGTGGAGGTGAGTAAGGAGGAGGAGCGTGTGCTGCGACGCCGGGAGGAGGCCTCCATGGACTACAGGGGCTTCGCCAGCGGCTTCAACACCCCCATTCGGCACCAAACTCATCAGCATCGGCACTCGCGACGGCCGATCAAACTCAATTTCGCTTCTCACTTCCCTCCTTTTCAGTAGCAGGAGACGGGAGTGGATTTGCGGAGGACGGGAGGACATCTCTGAGACAGGCATACCATTGATGACTTTGCAGGATTCTTAGGATCTTAGTATAAAATAGGATTTTGTCAAAAATCTTGGGATTAATATCAATCAATCTATCTATCTGTCTATCAATAAATACAGAACATTGAGTTTATTAAAAGGGTGGAATTTCATGCCGGGTGATGTTTATTGGGAGATAAAGATGGGGGAAGAATGGGAGGAGGATGAGTGGAAGAATGATGGTGACGCAGAAGGAGTTTGGGTAAGCTGAAGCTGGGTGGCCAAGCTTTGCCGCTGTGGGACTTAACGGAGACGGTGGGTCATTGTGAAAGGGGCATCTACAAGCCCAGCAGCCCACAGCAGCAGGGCTACATCTTCCGCGACAGCCATGCTAAGGTTCACTCTCCTAGCCGCTGCTAATTTGCCATTCAATTGCTGCCCAGTCCAAATGAGTTCATTCTTTTTCAAAAATAATGCTATGAATCGTCCTAAAATTCTCAGCCAGCTGTTTTCAGTGTCCTTCCATAGGGACATTGAGTACTTATCAAAACACAGCCAACAATAAAAGGTGATTGAAACATGCGGGAGCTGAGTAGAGCTAGAAGCCCATGCTGTGAGCAGATTCCGGTGGATGCGCGCCCGATCTACGAGATGACACGGTTCAGTCTGGCGGTTCGGTTAGAGGCCTACCGGCCCACAAGCCTGCTGTATTTCCGAGGGGCGGAGAAAAATCCAGCTCAACCTGGGCCATCAGAGCTCTATTTGCCTGGAAAGCAACGGCTCCGTGGCAACCGTGGTCAAATCAATGAATTTCGTTTAGTATAGCAGGAGTTATGGGCAATTAAAAATGCCCAGTGTCAAAATTTGCAATATTTGGTTGGTTTTTGGACCACGCGCAACTATGCGCGCATAATTGAACCCCCAGCATATTTTTTCTGGTGGTTTTTCAATAAATACATGTTGTGTTAAGCGGAGTAATGCGGAGGAGCCTGCGTTTTAGAGATATGAATTTTTTTGTGCCTTCTGGAGCCCTCCTACTCGTTGTAGCATAGGCAACTTTGAGGATTTTTCATTCTAGTATGAAAAGCTTTTGGCCAAAAGGTATTACCCTTGCAAGCTTACAATGGTAACCATTTAAAAAATATGAGCGGAATCGGTGATGGTGCCTGACCTGGGTATTTCCCCTTTAATTCTACCTCCTCTACTTCTACGGTAACCTCTACCACATACCTAAACCAAAATTTGGCAATTGTTTCACCAGCCGCAAACTTAGCCCATTCATAGTGTACAAAAAACAAAATTACCACGGTGAGATAGAGCATCCATGTTATTACAAGAGTAAAATGCCCTCCACCCTGCTCCCGGACATTTCCGAAAGTTCAGAACACTCCCGGGGGTTTTTCTGAAGTTCTTGCGCCGGCTACGCCCTACTCCTGGTACTATTGTCAGTCCTTGGTCGCACACGACTTATGGTGGTAGCCGTAGTAGCTCCCTATCGGTCGCAATGGCCAAGATAAGCCTCCAAAAAAATTTTGGAAAAGGAAATTTTGGGCGGTCCCAAAAAGTAGTCCGGGAGTGTTCTGGCCCCGTAAAATGCTACAGCATGAGTAGCTTATGAATTGCCAATCATCAAAAAGAACTAGACAAGATGTGACAAAATGATGATAAATTTAGTTTTAAATTATAAACCATTTTGAGTTAAAAGTTTAATAGGTTCATCTACAAAATCCACTGATCATTCATAAGCAGGCAGCAATTTATGGCAGGAAACCAGTCACCTAGATTATTGCAGTTTTTGTTTTGTCTTCAATTATTTGCTTAAATGATAATTTATTTGTGAACTTTATTTTAAAGCCTTTTACAAAATGAAAACAGGTCAAAGTTAAACCATGATTCAGATCTGATAAAAATAAAACAAATTGATCATATTGACTTTAACTTTACCTTAGCTAATTTCGATTTAATTTCAGTTTGTTTGGTTTATTTTTTACACCTTATTTTGTAAATTTATAATTTCATCATGACTAAAAATTCAGAAAATTTCTTCGATTTATATTAAAAGCATCTAATTCATTTTAACATATTTTTAATTTCACTAGTTATATTTTCGATTTTATCTTTCACTAATTTCATCCTCTTTGGGCAAAAATTGCCACCTGTTTATGAATGATCAGTGGATTTTGTAGATGAACCTATTATTTATTAAACTTTTAACTCAAAATGGTTTATAATTTAACTCTAAATTTATCATGATTTTGTCACACCTTGTCTAGTTATTTTTGATGATTGACAATTCATAAGCCACTCATGCTGTAGCATTTTACTCTTGTCTAGATCTTGGCCATGTGGACGGCATATTTATTTGCCACATGAACAACGCTTCAAACAGTTATTATTGGGGAAGAGCCATCGCTTGGTCTTTTTGTTTGTCTGGAGGCAAAATTTTCCTTGTTTGTTCTTGGACTAAAGCGCTGTTGCGCCATAGTTAGGACAAACAGCTATTAAAAACCTATTGCATGCAAGCTAACCTGAGCATCAGTTTATAAAAAACTGTGCAGTTTCACTGAAATGAAACATAAGGAACTTGGGTAGAGCACAAAATCGAAATAAATCGCTCTCAAAAACGTGAATTGATTGGAAAATTTCTCCATATAACCTGTGGCAAAAATAGCACCATTGGAAAGCTGAATCAATTTGCCAAAACACGTAATTCTTAATTTTTTCTATTTTGCTTTTGTTGTAAAATGGCATCATGTCAAAATTTGGAATGTCCCTATTTTTGCTGGTTTCTTCCATATTTTTGAAAATATTTCAAATTCTAAGCCCTAAATCAAAATTTCAAGAATTTTGTCATCTGGAGCACATTGAGAGCTTTCGATTGATGTATATATGTCCTAGGGTTCAACCTACCAGTCTTCCAATCAATTTGGTCACACGCAACCATGCAAAAACTCGATCACCCATTCATAACTAGGGCGCTGTCGCGCCCTAGGATGATAATGTGCACCTCGTCAGGCTTAGATGGAGTTTAATCTCTATCCTATGACAACCTGAGCATCAATTCAAAAATGAGGGCAGCAGAACATGTAAAATTGCACAAAAACGAGCAAAATCTTTTTCACAAACGTGAATTAATTGAGAAATTTTGCCAGAAAACTTGTGCCACCGAATACATCACCGGATGGGCCAGAAAATTTCCTAAAACATGTAATTCTTCGATTTTTGAGTTTTGCTTCCGTTCTCAAATGCCATCCTTACAATTTTTGAGATGTTTCTATTTTTCCCGTTTTTTTGCATATTTTCTTAAAATTCAAAGGCCTAATTCAAAATCTATCCTTATCAAATTCAAGATCCGGCAATAACCTACAAAACATACACCTGGGTCGAAAAAAGTGGCTGGACGCTGACAGTTTGCTTTAATCCTTCGCGCCAGCCCAATAGCTCATGTAAAATGTGTACGCAGATGTTTCATGGATTGAAATTTGAAATCCTCTTGGAGTCCGCTTCTTGTCAATGTGAACTACAAGCGAAAATAACCTCCAAGCGAAAATTCGAGCATGACATCCTCGACCAAGTTTTTTGCCACAAGTTGTATTGGTTTTGCTCTTGTCTGCGCACTCTTTTATTTCATCAATACTGACAACTACGGCACAACGCGAGATAGAACTTATGATGTCCTTAACAATTCGCTCTTGTTCCAGAATCATTCTACAAGCCTCAGGTAATTTTTCTGAGCATCACTGGGTGGCATTTGGGGGTCAGAATTTTGACTTTTCAACAATTTTTCTTAGAAAACGTGTTTTGAAATTTTGAATAAAATTAGATAGGAGGCACTTCTGTCTTTAACAAAGCCAGATTCTGAAATTCCTTCAAAAACAAATGTTCATTAAATGTAGCGCTAAATTTATAGTGATAGCAGCCGAATTGCACATAAAACTTAGGTTTTATGATTCACAAGTCTTATTTTATTGGTTCTTAATCTTTGCAAACTTTTGAAATCGGTAAAGAAAACCACAGACTTACCCTTTTCAGTGACGAAATTTTATGCTTTCAAAGAAGAGCTTGAATACTTATATGGCTGAAAAAGCACCTGTGTATATTACACAAATTTCCTTCTGGCCTCTAACTGAGCAAAGAGCTTTTAAGCTTCCAGTGGAAAAAAATCTGTCAAATTTAGTTGAGTTTTAGCCATGGCATTGCACAAAACTTCGGAAAATTGTTTGAAGCTTGGGAACTGGGAAGTCCTATGCTTAACACATAAGAAGTAGTCGATTCAGGATTGACCCATTTTGAACTAAAACAAATGAAACCAATGTGGCAGTAGGGTGCATTGGACCCTAAAGAAGATATTAAGGCAGTAAAATAGAAATCTGATAAAAAAAACAATATCTGAAAATTTTGCCAATACTTTTACAAATATTACATGGAAACCAATCAAAACTTAATGTGTTTTATATAAAAATTATCAAAAAAAACCCTGCGAATTCTCAACGAAATTTGGCAAACTTGTTTTTTCTGAAAGCTAAAGCTTGCCGCTTGGATCCTGGCAGGGTAGACCTGGTACCGGATTAGTTGGAACATCACATTTTTGAGCAGAAAATGTTTTTTCCAAAAATCTACTTTTTGTTCCATAATGGCTTAACTATTAAGTTTAGAACAGAAGACTTGAGTTTTTATGTTCACAATTCATATAAAATATCTGGTACCATCGGCAAGCCAAATGTGAGGCTCTTTTCTCCAAAATTTGCAATTGCCTCGAGAAAAAAGTCAAGGAAATACATTTCCTACGAGTGGAATCTGCTGCTTGGACAGTTGCATTTTGTTTTTGGCGCGCAGTTCAGTGTCTCTTTCCATGCGCGCCCAAAAACAAAATGCAGATGACGCAGCAGATTCCACTAGTAGGAAATGTATTTCCTTGACTTTTTTCTCGAGGCAATTGCAAATTTTGGAGAAAAGAGCCTCACATTTGGCTTGCCGATGGTACCAGATATTTCTCCCACTTTTAATATAGGATAAAATGTATTAGTACAAATTTTTTTCAAATTTCACAAATAAAAAATTAAAAAATATAACGAAATCAAAAGTTTCAAAAATAAAAATTATTGGTAAAATAAGATATTTTTGAGAAATTTTCTTGGTTCATGCTTAGCGCGAATTTTGGCCTGCCGATTGTACCAGTTATTTTCTCAGCTTTAAAGGCACAAAATTCAAAAAGTATGACTGAGCTGGATTCGAACCTGCCAGTTTCATTTAGCAGTCCAATCGCCTATACCACTACACCACTGGTGCACATGGCTCCATGATGTGACTAAAGAGCTATGATTCAGGAAATATTTGAGGCCATGGGAGCCGGGGAGGGCGGGGGGGGGGGCCCGAGAAATGAATACCTACTATCGTCCATTGAATAGATGCGGAGAAGAAGGAGAAGAAGAAGGAGAAGAAGAAGAAGGAGTTCGGACATACCGGGTGCGCCGCGCAAGTTTTGACAAAGTTTAGACCTCAATTACTCAGGTCCAAAATAAGTTAAATACCTGAAATTTTAACACAACATACTCCTAAGCTTCCTTAAAGAAACCATAAATTTTTATTAAATTGCGATCATTCCTTCTAGAGTTATAGGCCTTTAAGTGTGGGCAGCGCAAATTTTGCCTGTTTACCCTGTAATTACAAAATTTGGGACACAGTTTGGACTCCATTTCATAGGCCCAAAGAATCAATGATTGCTCAAATAGAAGACCAACATAAGCTAAAGGGGATATGCAAAGCCATTGAATGCATTGCCGTTTTTATGGTTGTACATATTGCTTAAAACATTGCATATATTGGAACTAATTTCTGAAAATTCGCTGATGGACACAACAGCGGTTTTTAGGATTTTTGACAATTACATTAAATTTTACTATGGGCTCCCGAAAAAATCCGAGATGCTTCCAAATTTCCATAGTTATTGTTCATACAATTGGCAAATTTGTGAATTATTGTGAGCCCATCATGTTTGGCTGGACCTGAGAAATTAGCAAAATACTGTAATTACAGAGTTAACGGGCAAAATTTGGGTTGCCCTCACATAAAGGGCTATAACTCTAGAAGAAATAATTCTAATTTAATAAAAATTTATAGGTTCTTTAAGGAAGCTTATATGTATAATGTGTTAAAATTTCAAGCATGTAACTTATTTTGATCCTGACTTATGAAGGTCTAAATTTTGTCAAAACTTGCGCGGCGCACCCGGTATGGTTTTTTGCGTTTTTCACCCTAAATTCAAATGTTTTATGCAAAAGTCAAAAAAGAAACTGTAGTCAATTTGATGTTGTTCTTTCCAATGCAAAAAGAATCAGAAAGATTGAAGCTTCCTGTGAGGCGCTAGAGCCTTATCAAAATTAAGATCTAGCAATAACCCTCAAAACATACACCTGGGTCGAAAAGAGGGGCTGGGCGCTGACACTTCGCTAACGCTCGCTCGCGCCAGCCCAATAGCGATTCCAGATCTGTGCTTACTTTTGAAGTTGGTGGAAAAACCACAGAGTTTCCCGTTTGAGTGACAAACTTTCATGCATTTCAATATTTCAATTTTTGGTTAACTGCACTGTGAGGGATAGCTTCGTGGTCACCTATTGCGCTTTGCGCCATTATACTTGTTCAAAAGTGGAATCCTACCCAATTGAGCCTATCGAATTCTAACTTTTAACATATTAAACTGCTGTGACTGTTTTAGATACGGAGAACAAATATATCCACCGTTCTTCTTTCATGCCATTCACAAAACAGCCTCAGCAAACACGCGAAAGGTATGCTTATGATATTCGAGTAAATTGTGATACCACATGTTGAATGCCGCCAAATCCTTTAAACAAATAACAAATACCTTAATTGAAAGCTGTGTTTGGATCAAAATTTTGTGCAGCCCAAGATCACCTGCTGCAAAGGGTAGGGCACTCGGACAACCGCGGGCTATATGGCATGGGTGTGGAGCAGTCATGTCCAGTTTGCGAAGGGGGGGGGGGGGGCGTTAGCGTTTGCGGCCAAAATCGGTTTGAATGAGGGGTCTTGCAAACGCAAACCTGAACTGCCAAACGGGGTCATGTTAGACCAAGTTAGGTTCAAACTTGCTCTTTTTTACCTGCGTCTCAGGGGAAGGTGGGGAAGTGTGTGTATAGGCACGTTTTTGCCTCTAATTGGACCTATTTTCAGAGCCATTTTGAAGTTGAATTCTAAGAAAAATGTCCCAGTGAGGGCAGTCGTTGCAGTCCAAGTCAGTGCTGAGGCAATCTGCGGCTCCTCTGCGCTCTTCCCAGGCCACTCCTGGCCCTGCTTTTTGCTTTCCGCCACCACCCACGCCTAGGCGGGCACAGAGCAGCTGTGGGATAGCCAGCATCAGCAGCAAGAAGATCAAGGAGGGAGGAGCAGGGAGGAGCCTGTTCACTCACACTATTCAATGTCAGGCAACTTGAGGCCATCGCTGGCCTAGGCATCTGGGCCTACGCTGATGACGTCTGCCTAGCTGCTCCATGCCCCGCCACACTCAGCTTAGCACTCAACATCTTAGATTGATGGGCCCATAACTGGCAGCTGTCCCTTGTGCCCAGTAAATGTTTGCGCTACAGAATAGGCCCCGGGATCTGCCCTGAGTACACCGTCAGCGGATCAACCATCCCACTGGCTCCTCAGGCTGGGGTCAAGGATCTCGGCGTTGTCCAGGGCCATACTCTCAAATACGCCGCCCACCTCACCTATGCATGCACCCGCGCCTCCCACTCCATCTTTCTCATCAAAAAGGCTTTCCACACCTCCTCCCCCTTCCTTCTGACAGCCGCCTACACCACCTATGCTCGCCCGCTTCTCGAATATGCCTCCTCCATTTGGGCCCCCTGCACCTCCTCTGAAATAGCCTGCTTAGAAGCAGTCCAACGCTGCTTTACATGCTATATCTTCAGAAGGTGCCGCATCCCCCTCCCCCGCAATGGCTACCATGCTTGCCTGACCTTCCTGGGCTTGGAGACACTAAGGAGGCGATGCATAATTGCCGACCTCCTTCTAGTTCACAAATGTTTCCGAGTTTGTGCTGCCCTCTCATCCCCCGCAGAGGCGCCGTCGATGTTGCAGCAGTATTCATGGCACGGTCACCCTATTTTCTTTCCCCTCCTAAACTCCTGTCTCTGCGGTTGGCACCACTTTGTCCCCATCAGTGCAGGCCCTGGGGGCAGGTGCGAGATGTGGCCGGGGCGAGTGAGTGCCTGGTGGGCAGCTATCACTGCCGATGAAGCAAAGGGCTCGCAGAGGGCCTTCCTGACTGCCATCACCGCAAAGCTTGACGCCAAACCTGCTGATTCCAATTGATGCGCATTGATCTGCCCACTTCATTCATTTCACGATCAGTGTCACCTTGTCTATGACCTGTTTGTTTCTCATCTGGTACGATGACAAAATAGAAAGAAAGAACCGAGCCAGTCAAGCCAGCAGGTGGTGGACTATGACTCCGATGACTCCTTTGACTGGTCTTCAGGCAGCCTCTTTGACACCACATCTCCTGCTTCATGTTCAGCCAGATGTTGCAGGCTCAAAGCAAGAACCAGGAGAACAAAGAGAAGCTGCTGCCAGTGGAGGAGAGCAAGCAGGAGGAGGAGGATCCTGAGGCTGTGCCTGCAGATGAGGGCAATCATCTCAAGGTCTACGTCTGCCTCGTTCAAGATACCATCCAGACTCCTAGCCATCAAAAGGACGCCAAGAATGACATGTCTAAGGATGCAGTTTGAAGCCATCTCTTACTCATGCCCAAACGGGGATGGCGTTGTATTTTGCAGATCTGGAACCTGCCCTTCTTCACAAAGTGGGACTTCATAGGCATGATGTGGGGGATCGAGAATCATGGGCAACTCTGCAAGCACATCTGGGCCAACAACAGGCCCCATCCAACGAATGCCCACCTTCACATCATCAACGTGCACCTTGGCGACATCAATCCTGCCATCAGGTAGGCTCTGGAGGAGGAGAGCAAGAACTTGCAAAGTTTATTCCCTTTTGAACTTTCTTGGTGATTGGACTGAATGGTAAAGGGATCTTTGAAGAGAAGGGCCAGAAGTTCAAGATTGATGGAGGGGAGCTGGACCACCTTGAGGGCAGAATTAGGGCGTCAAGTACTCGCAGAAGCACCCCTGGAAGAGGAAGATTGACTGGGGCCTCGTTGGGCTCACCACAGCCATCCCCCATCTGTCCTACAAGTTCATTGTTCGCTACTATTTCCAGTATGATGGGCTGGATTGGATATAAGCAATTTTGCAGATTGTCAACCCATCCTACACCATCCCTGGCCACACCTCCATTAGCCTAGATTGAATGAGAGTGTGAGAGTGGAGTGTTAGTGGAGTTCGTGTGTAGGCGGCGCTGTTGGTGGATGTGGAGTATGTAGAGATGGCTGAGTTGGTGGGTGACAATGTGGTCCACTTGGAGGACACCAACTAAAATTACCTCTTCTGTACATGCCATACACTGTAACTCACATTGTATGATGGCCTATGCAACACCCCTGTTATGGAACACCCCAATAGGACAAATGTTCCCACAAAATGAGTCTTGCAGACCTATACAATGCCAGTTATTTTCGTGTCTCCCCCATTTAATGCACCACATATTTTATTTCTGCACACACACTGGTGATGGTTTCACTAACCCACACATTCACAACCTGACCATTTCCAAAATTCTATCTACATACATCTATGTTGGAAATATGGATATGGAATATGGAAACAATATCTGGTACCATCAGCAAGCCAAATGTGAGTCTCTTTTCTCCAAAATTTGCAATTGCCTTGAGTAAAAAGTCAAGGAAATACAATTTTTAGTAGTGCAATCTGCTGCTTGGACAGTTGCATTTTGTTTTTGGCGTGCAGTTCATCTCTTTCCATGTGCGCCCAAAAACAAAATGCAGATGACACAGCATATTGCACCACTAGAAATTGTATTTCTTTAACTTTTTACCCGAGGCAATTGCAAATTTTGGAGAAAAGAGACTCACATTTGGCTTGCCAATGGAACCAGATATTTCTTCCACTTTTAATGTAGTATAAAATGTACAAATATAAATTTGATTTTGTTGGTTTTATATTTAGATAAGATTTTATTAGATCAACAAATAAATAATGAATCAAAAATAAACTTTTTTTTTAAAACAATGCACATTTATTGGCAAAATAACTAATTTTTGAGAAATTTTCATTGGCAACACTCAGAGCAATCGATTTTTGGGAGAAAAAAGCCTTACATTTGGCCTGCCGATGATACCATTTTCTCACGTTTAAATACACCAAAATTAAAATGAATGTGTAAGAAGGATTCGAAACAGCCAGTTTCATCCAGCTGACCAATCACTTAGACCACTACACCACTGGTGCATATAGCTCCTTAGTTTAACTGAAGAGTTATGAATAAACAAATAATGCACAGAGCCCAGGGACCCAGGGAGTGGGGAATGAAATGAATACCTACTATCGTCCATTGAATAGATGCGGAGGAGAAGAAGAAGAAGGAGAAGGAGTTCGGACAAATGGTTTTGAGTGATTTACTAATGATTGCTGCAACTTTCTGGCGACTTCTCGCGAGGAGCAAATGGAGCTTCCTGTGAGGAGCAAGAGCCTTATCAAAATTAAGATCTAGCAATAACCCTCAAAATGTACACCTGGGTTGAAAAGAGGGGCTTGGCGCTGACGGTCGCTACGCTCCCTCATGCCAGCCCAATATGGAAACATTGCAGCTGCCCACTAGGTAGTCTACTCATCGCGGACATCCTTCACCAAAGGTGGAGCAAGATATGCGGGAGGGATGTGGGAAGCTCCTGTTTCCAGTACGGCACTGCTTATTTTTCTGATGAAACCCATGTAGGAGGACACGGAAGGCGAGCGACAGTAATCCCAATTGCTTAAGGAACCAGAGAGAACCTCCCGGGCATTGGGCCACTGCACCAATCAAACCGAAGCAAGAACATAACAAGGTATTCTCGGCGGTTGCCAAGAGATGCGCGGCCTTTGGCATGACAGTCGTACATGCCAAAATTTAGCTGATTTCATTGAAAAACCAGCAATTTATGCTTGTTTGAAATTTTGAAACATCAAGATTTTAGGTTTTTGACTATAAATCAAGAAAAAATAAATATTTCAAAAATTCCTAATAACAGCTTTAAGATACCTCCACGACAGACGCACTTGCCAAAATTCGTTTGATTTCATTGAAAAATCATGAAGTTATGCTTGTTAATATTTTTGAAACATAAAGATTCTGGGTTTTTGACTATAAATCAAGAAATAATGAATTTTTCAAAAATTCCTTTTAACGGTTTCAAGATGTCACTAAGACAGACGTACCTGCCAAAAATCAGCTGATTTCATTGAAAAACCAGTGATTTATGAATTTTCGTATTTTGAAACATCAAAAAATTAAGTTTTGAGCGAAAATCGAAAAATTACGCCGATCCCAAAAAAACGCCTCGAGCCACCACCCAGGCGGACCCTCACACAAAATTTCAGCCAATTTCGTTGAGAAACCGCGGAGGCCCAGCCGCGAACGGACACGTATAGATATATATATATATATATGCGGAATTCGGACGAAAAATGGGGTAACTGCTTAAGCGGGCCTTGGCCACCCGCCGCTTTGGGCAGGGCGCCAGAGCTCCTCCGGCCTCCGGGCACGGGCGCCACGGCCCCTACGCTCCGCCTAGCATGCTTCGCATGCTAGGCTATGCTCTGGGGCCTCCGCACCCATGCCCTACGGCCTCCGGAGCTCTGGCTGCCCTGCCCTCCACGGCAGGCGGCCATCGGCCCCGCAAAAAGCCTGTATGCAGGAGAAGAGAAGCAGCTGAGAACTGGAAAAGATCACAAATGCTGAACGGGAATGGATGCTAAAACAAGCGAGCATTGTGAAACAGAAAATCTGGTGACATTGAATCGGGAAAAAATCGGGGCAGAGGAAGAAGGGAGAAGAAACTGGAAGGAAGAGTGTGGAAGGCTGGGATGAGACTGGGAAAGTGGTGCATAGGGGCAGGCGGAGAGATGAGAGGCTAGGGGCTGGTCGCTGTTGAGGCCCTGCCAACTACCTGACTCTCTTCCTCCCCTCCTGAACCACCCAGCACCCACACTCAGCTAGGTAGTGAGAGCAAATGAACCAGGGCTTGCGGCAGAGAACTGCAAGGGTTTCCCCAAGCAGTCTCTCTGCCAGACGCACTTGGGCCAGCCATTGGCCGCAGCCTCAGACAGTCCTGGCCTCGCCCTGCAGGCTGGAAGCGACTAGGGAGCCACTTTCCAGCGCCAGCGTCTGGCTGCCTGGACCTGCAGTGAGAAGGCAGAGGTTATCGGGCTTGAGAAGGATCAAGAGGTGGAAAAGAAGCGAGTACTCGAACACGGCTCTCTCACTCCCATACATCCCGCTCACTCACCCAACCCCTGCTTCCCAAGCACCACCAACGTCCACTATCACAACCACAGCCATACATCCACTTCCATTCCATTGAAAAGATCAGAGGCAACTGGGAAAGGAAGGAAAAGGGGGTTGAGGGAAAGGAGAGTTTCCGATGATTGCAGTCGCTACCAGCGGTTGCGGCAGGCCCGATGGGGCCGGCCCTGGCTGGGCTCCCGGGCGTCCGCAGTGACCGGCTGCTGCTGCACCGTCTCCCCCCACTGCGACTCCACCACTGACTCCACGTCAGCTGACTGGATAGGCGGAGCATTTAGCAAGGATGGGAGAGGAGGACCGTTCTTGGCTGGGAGAGGATGACGAAGTGTCGGCGGTGGGAGATCGCAGCTACTGGCCTCCAGAGGCACAAGCTGAGTCCCTGAGCAACGCACACTCCTCCTCTTCTTGTCCACCACCTCACAGAACCTCACCACACCACCTTGATCTGGGAATTGAGCCACCACTTGCACCAACTTCCATGACTGCCAAGGAGCGGCCTCTTTGAGGAGGGCAGCTGTGCCCACGGGCAACAGCTCCGCCCAGTGCCCCTCTTTGCCGCCCAGAGCATTCAGGTGGCGCTGGCGCAAGTACCCAATGTACTCCACCCTCCACCGGGTGCACACATCCACCACCACTGCATCCTTCCGCGCAAGCCCTGCCCACAGGCGCTGAGGAGTGAGCTCCTCGGAGGGTTCAATGAAGAGAGGCTGTGCAGTGAAAAGGCTGGGGGTGAGAGGGCGAAAGTCTTCTGGGTCCTCAGTCAATGCACAGAGAGGGCGAGAATTGATAGAGGCCTCTATGTGGCACAAGCAGGTTGAGAAGATGTCCTCAGAGAGGATGCAATGCCAGAGGACTGGGTACACCCACTCCTTTGTCATTCCCACCAGACTCTCTGAGCACCCGTTCACCCATGGGGCACGAATGGGAGTAAATTTGAATTGGAGGAGATGGGCCCGTGCAAAGGCGGTGATGTTCAGGGCCTCGGCGGAGACAAAGCGCAAGTAGGGTGCCAACTTCTTGGCCATGGATTGAAAGGCCGTAGCCCTGTCCAGCCAGATTGTGGCCTCCGTTAGGCTGCGCCTAGCCCAAAAACGCTCCATCGCATTGCAAGCCGCTTTGGCTGAATAGTTGGCCAAAATCTCCAGATGCACTGCCCATATGACAGCACAGCTAATGACCAACACCCAATGCTTCACCACCCACCCCCCTGCCCTCACCCGAAATGGGCCTGCCTGATCAATCAGGATGGAGGAGAAAGGCCGTTGAGGGTGCTCTAGGCGCTCTGGAGGAAGCTGGCCATGTTGAGGCTGTGGAGGGGTCAGTGCCTTTGATAGGAGGCAAGGCTGACAGAGTTGGACGGCCGCAGCCACTGCCCAAACTCCCCCTGTCACCCAAAAGCATTTGTGAAAGAGGCCTAGGGTGGTGCTTTTCAAAGCATGAGCATTGGATTTGTGAGTGTGGAGGAGGATGAGTGAAGTGAGGTGATGAGAGCGTGGGAGTAGAACCGGTGGCAACAGCTCCAAATCTGCTCGCCAAAACCTTGATGCCACTCGCACTAGACCATCCCCACTCACCCATGCGCCCACCTGTCAGGCCAACTGTTTTGCATTGCGTCCCTCCTGGGTCCCCAGGCGCTTTGCCTGCTCTTTCACCGAGAGACAAAGGAAAGCCAGGAGGGCTGAGAAGGCTGTCTGCTGGACTCCCGTTACTAGAGCCCACAAAGCCTGTTCTTTATCCTGGGCCAACACTGGCCCTTTTGGGCAATCGATGCCTTGGAAGCGTTTTGCAGCCCTCAAGACTGTGGCTCCAACGCACAGCAGATGAGGCAGAGAGGAGAAGTTGGAACAGCCAAGCAGCTCAGCCAGGCCGCTCTCTGGGGGCCCTTCTGGGGCAGGGAGGATGGCCAGAGCTGAAGCAAACTCTCCGCCCTCCAGACCTTCCCCAACACCCTCCCCACTTACTTCCACCTCCCGCTTGAGAGCCCACTCAGGCCATTCTGACTCTTGTAGACAAAAAAAGGCTGGGCCCAGCCAGAAGAGGGAAGAGGTTTGAAGTCGAGAGAGAGTGCGAGGTTTTGTGGCCCAGTCGGCAGGATTGGACTCCATGGAGATCCAGCGGAAGTCCGTGGTGGCTGTGATGGAGAGGATGGCTGTCAAGCGGCGCATCTCGTATGCCCGCGGCGCCCTTCCCGCCTTCAGCCAGGCCAAACACACTGCACTGTCCACAAAATGCACTATCCGGCAAAAGCTGAGAGCCCCCGAACAAGCCTTGACGACCCAGGCTGCAGCTCTAGCCCCAAACTCCACCCCCCATAGCTCCGAACAAGGAATGGTGATGATCAGCCCCTTTTTGTTGACCGGGATGAGGCGGGTGCGAGAAAGGATGAGTTGGGAGGATGGAGTGGGTAGGTTGGGCTGGATGGCGTAGATAGCATAGCCGTAGGCGACGGCACTGGCATTGGAGGTGATGAAGAGGTCTACCTTCACCTTTCCGCCCAGCACCCAACAGCTCACCCGCACGCTATGCCCCAGCTCCATCTGACCCCGCAAAGCTTCCCACTCCTCCGCAATCCCCTCAGACACCACTGACTGCCACCCCAAACACTCCTCATGCGCGCGATGCATCAGCAGCCGCCCTGCGAGGGTAAGAGGAACCAAGAGGCCAATGGGGTCATAGAGGCAAGCAATGCCTGAGGCCAATTGCCAGGCTGTGAGAGAAGGGCCTTTGAGATCGGACAGATCAATGGCAGGAAGGCTGAGCTCATCAATGGCCAGGTCCCAGACTAGCCCCAAATGCTTGAAGGCCAGGTCTGAAGTGTAAGCATCTGGAGGAACTGCTGGGCGGACTGATGATGAATTTGACCCAAAGCTATGCAGCTCAAAGTCCGCCTGGGCAAACAGAGCCCGCAGCCCCTGCACCAGCCTAGCCCCATCTGACTCCTCATGAAAGCCCATCACCACATTGTCGGCGTAGGTGTGAGCTGGCAGCAAACTCACTTCCCCTGCACTCAGCCCCTCCAGTGCCCCCGCCCTCACCGCCTCCTCACACAGCTTCCGAATGCACACTTGCAGAAGCCAAGGGCTAGCTGAACAGCCCATTATGACCCTAGTGTATTGCCACACGGAATAATTGCCCTCATCAAGAGGACAAGAGGAATCTGTCAGTAGGAGAATGCAAAGGGCAGACTGGTGGTCGGGGTAGACCCGCATGGAGTAGAAGGCTTTGTGCAAATCGGCCACAAGAGCAAAAGGGTGAAGGCGCAGCATGAGCTGCACTTGCGCGAGATCGGTGAGAAGAGAGGGTCCTGGATCAATGAGATCATTCAGGCAGCGCAGTGGGTGTCCGCATTTGCTAGAGGCATTGACCACTGGCCGCACTTTGGGCCCGGGGGCCGGGAAATGAGGAAGGTAGTGGAGGAGTTGCCCTGGAGGAGGTAGGCTGTGAGCCAGCACAATCACCCCCGCCCCTTTTTGGGCCTCAAACTCCCCATAGTACTTTTCCCGCTCCTCCAGCCAATCCGTCACTTTCAACTCCCAGCACTCCAGACTCCCCCGCAAAATAGTGCCGAATGCTGAGTGATAGGCCGACAGCGCCTCTCCCACCAGCTGCGATTTGCACTGTGGCCCCACCACCTTCTCATACACGTTGAGGCCCAAAATGAGGTCAATGGTCTGGCTGGAGGCCTTTGGAGGAGGAAGATTGGCAACCCCATAGGGGGTGATGCCGATGTTGCAGGTGATCTGCTCGGATAGCTGGAAGCCGCCCACCACCAGCTCAGGGCACAGGACTGTGGCCTGGTAGGCCTTGATGAGCAAGCGGCCCCCATCCCGTCCCACTAGCTCCACAAACACCAGAGAAGTGCGGATTGTACAATGCTCACCCATCCCAGCACAGGCCACCCTGACACTTTCTGGCGGCAGCAATTTGAGACCCAAAGCCCGCACCAACTCCCCCGAATCCAGCTATTAGAAGCCCCCAAATCCAGGAGAGAGAGAGATTTGAGCGTCTTGCCCTGCCCCGGCTTAGCTGCCCCAGCTGAGAATGTTCCCTAAATGCTGATGAGCTGGCCCTCGATTGGCGATGCTGAGAGTTGTAGGTTGGTGGGGTCGAAAGAGGTGTACTGGCAGGCCAGTGAGGCGGAAGTGGGATTCAACGCCCCGGCACCGCGTTCACTCCCCCCACCACCACCAGCTGAATCCTCATGAAGGGCTGTGTGATGGCGCTGGTGGCAGCCTTTTGTTCTACAGCCCCGGCCTTATTCCGACAATTCCTGCCCTTGTCTGGGTGATCGCGAAGGCAGGCAAAACAGAGGCCTCGCTGCTTAGCTTGGCCCAGCGAGAGGCTGGGGTTTTGAAGGTAGAGTAGGCGATGGCATTGAGCTGGCCGCTGCAGAAGAAGCACTCCATGAAGGAAACGCCCTTCTTGTCCTTACCGCGCCCCCCATCTTGCCCTGACCCGCTTCCCCCTCCGAACCCTCCCTTCCCAGAATGCCAGCCCTCCTTCCCATTTCCCCCGCTCCGTTTGAACGAGGTCTGAGAGGATTGAAAGAAAGCTGAAGAGAAAGAGGAGGAGTGTTCAGAGGATGAACGGAGGAGTTTCATCTCCCGCCCCAACACCTCCAGCAATTCTGTCATGCCTGGAACTGGTGAGAGGCCGTCTTTGAGACGCTGCTGCTGAATTTCGCGGCCTAGGTGTTCGGGAAGTTTGGTGAAAAGGCCAAAAGCATGGGAATCGAGGGCCTCATCGCCCACGCCCAGCAAACGCAAGCGGGTGACGGCAAGGTGGAGAGTGTCTGAGAACTCCTCCAGGCTCTCCAAAGAGCCATCCTCCACCGCCCCTAGCTCTGCTAGCTCCTTGAAGAGAGAGGCCTTCAGCAGATCTGCCTTATCGTAGCATTTGTCCAACACCCGACAAGCATCCCTGAAGGCTGTTGCGCTAAACTGGCTGATGGGTGAAATTTTGGCCAGTGCCCGCCCATCTAGCTGATTTCTAAGCCAGCTGAAACGATCAATGTCCTTCAAGGCAGTGTTCTCCACAAGGCGAACCCTGATCCAGTCTTTTAGGGCAGGGTAGGCAGCTGGGTCTGATCCGTCAAAAATAGGAAAGTCATGGGTAAGCTTAGGAAGGGCTGTGGGTGTCTTGCTGGGTGCCGGCTGGCCAGCGACCTGCTGCCCTGGCACCACCAGCAGTCCGCCTCCCCCTCCCAGTCCCCCACCACCACCTCCGCCTCCCCCTCCACCTACTCAAAGGGCCTGTTGATTGCGCAACAGCTGGTCTATCGTAGCCTGCTGCTGCGCCGCCAGCTGCATCTGTTGCTGAACTAGCTGCATAAGCCCCTGAATGTCCACTGGAGGAGGCTGAGGATTGACGAGAGGGGCGACATTTTGAGGAGGAGCTCCTTGTAGAGGAGGAGGCGCCTGAAGTTGGTCTGCGGGGATGTGGCGATAGACAACCTTGTCTGCCGTGGGATCTAGTGGCTCGTAGCCCCCCGCCAGCATCTGCTCAAGCATACTGCAAGCCAACCCAGCCCCTGCCCCCTGAGCCCCTACATCGCAAGCTGGGCAATTGACTTGAAAATTGGTGGAACGTTTGCCATTCGCACTCTCACGTGCAAGGACATTCCAAGCCTGAAGAGGAGCGGAACCTGCTGGGGTGAAGGAGCAGTTGAGGCCTTTGAGGCAGAAGTTCTGGCTACAGACGCCGCAGATGATGCGAAGCTTGCCATGGGGTGAGCCAACGTTGCCCATGCCGACACACTGGGCCAAGCACTTGGCCCTGAAGGTCGGCTTCAGCACCGGCACCACCATGGCCACCACCTAGTCGCCCTGGCACATGCCACCGATGACTAGCTCAGATCCTCACCTGAGTACTAAGGCTCCAATGTTTCCAGAACGGTTTGCTTCTTATCTGATGAAAGCCACGTAGGAGGACATGGGAGGCGAACCACAGTGACATGACATTGCCTCAAACCATCGGCAAATGCTACATTGCTCAGATGCCTGATGTAAGACTGCATTTTGTGAATAGCACTGGTGATCCAGTAGCATTGCCTGAATAGTCTGGCCATCACCCTGGCCTTCAGATGTCCTGCCAACTTGTGGACATGGAGGATGAGGAGGATGGTGAATGGGTGGTTGTTTGGGAGGAGGATTGGATGCTTTGCATCCACTGGGACGTTGGACATGGCCAACCTGCTGCCACAGCGGAGCAATCCAGACTCCCCCAGGAACAAGTCCAGGTCCCTGACCAGGTTTGCCTCTGAAAAGGGCAGCCTCCCTTCCCCTTTGAAAGGACAGAGATGATTGGCGCAAAGGCCTTCATCTGTAGATGGCAGACCCAGAGCTCCTCAGATGCCTCCTTCTCATCTGCCGTCACCATTGCTGTTCCTGGATTAGGCAGTCCCTTAGCCTTCCTCCAGGCTCTGCGCATGTAGGCTGTGACTCGAAGGAGGGTAGGGAGACCTCACTTGTGGAGGTACTGCTTGGCCTGCATGTGAAATGGGCCGGGGAAGCTGTCCTTGATGACCAGCTTGTGGGCAGTGTTGACCATGATGTGGTACACTGGCCCAAAACTCTTCTACTTCTGCTTCCACTCCAGTGGAGTGAGTCCGTCCACCTTGTGGACAGGGGGTTCCCAGTTGGGAAAGTGGCAGGCCTTGCCCTGAGCCCAGCTGGGGCCATAGAACCAGAGGCAGAAGTTGTCCTTCTGCAAGTAGTCTGCAAAGCAGATGCTTCTGGAGGTGAGGTCGGTGGGGTTGTCCTTGCTGCAGACGTGATGCAAGGAGAAGTGGAGGGACTCCTAGCTTGATCTGGTTGTTCTTGATCTGGTTGGGCCCGCATCCCAAGTGGATCTGCTAGAGAGTGATGCGGCTGTCCATGTAGACCCACTTCTTGACCATGCCGATGGTGGCTGGCAACTGTTTCTCCACAATGCACAGCAGCTTTGCCACCTTCTCCACTGCCAGCAGCTCCAGCTTTGGCATTTCTTCCAGCTGGCCTGGATTGGGGAGAGGCTTTGGAGATGAGAAGGGTGCAGTAGGTGCCGTGGGTGATCTTGCAGTAGATGCCCTTCTCATTGAGGATGGTGATGGGGATGGGACGGGAGGCAGTGGAGGCCAAGGAGTAGGTGTAGCAGCAGCAGCTGTGTGCCTTGCTGCTCACGTACGCAAAGACCAGCAGCCAGATCTTTGGCTGAGGGGACCAGGCTGCCCTCCATTGGATCTTCACTGAAGGTAACCCTTCCAGGTCCTCCAGTACCTCCTTCCACCAGTCCTTAAACTGGGCCATGACTGCATCATCCCAGTTGTAGCCATTAGCCTGAATCTGGCTGAAGAGGAGTTTGGGGATGATGATGACAGGTGAGTGTAGGCAGTGATGTTAAGCTGGGAAATTATGGCCAACTTGAAAAGATTCCGCATATAAAATTTGCTACAGGAAAAGATAAGATTAGATAAGATAAAAGATATAAATTTTCAACTTTTTCATTTTTTGCTCGTTTTTGGTCATTTTCTTGCTTATGACGCTTTTGAATGCTTTGAAACAGCTCCCTAAGGGACAAGATGATAAAATTTTAAACAAAAGTTCAAAGAAAGTCTAAAAATTTTCAAAAAAAATTTTGAGCAAAAATTTTTCAAAAAAATTTTGGAAAAAAAAAATTTTAAACAAAAATTTTTTAAAAAATTTTTGCAAAACTGCATTAAAAAGCCTTTTACCTAGCCATTGTACAGCAAAATATTGAACCAAAATCACTAGAAGATATCGCAGATACCCGATAACTGGAAATATATCTGTTTCCAGTTTGGGAGATGCTCCTGGAAAAGATTTCGCGGATAAAAAAAGTCAAAAAACGTTTCCGATACGACTAACCCGATAAGAAACTAGATATAAATCTTTTTTCCAGTAACATCACTGAGTGTAGGCAGTGTGGGTCAAAGCAACAGGCAAAGGTCTTGATGATGGTCCGTTTGGTGCTGGGCCAGAGGGGGAATTTGATGTCTGTGTGGCCAATGTAGAAGGCACCGAGGGTGATGTCCCAGCCGATGCCCAGCGCCTTCACTCCCTCCATCTTCCCCTTCTCCTCCTCGGAGAGGCTGGCGTTGAAGACCTTGCTGTTGCTGATGAACTCCCTGAGGTTCATCTTGGCCACAGCAAAGATGGCCACTGCCTCTCTCTTCTTCCACATTGCCTCAGTGACGTTTGAGGCATTGAAGGTGATGTTGTCCACATAAATCATGGACTGGATCTCCTTTGAGAGCTCCAAGCCCTCTTCCTCCAGGAAGGAGTTGATGATGACTACGTGGGTGAGCCTTAGGTAAGCATAGTTTTCAAACCCTGCCAGCTTGGTGGTGTCACAGAGCCAGATGATTCTGGCCAGATCTTTGTGCTCAGGGAGGAGGAGGATCTGGAGGAATGCCTTCTCCAGGTCTTCAACCACAAAAATCTCTGAGAATCTGTATCAGAGCAAGATCCCCATGAGAGAGCCCAACAGCTGTGGTCCTGGAGATCATTGAAGGTTGTATTTGGCAAGATGCAAGCCATTGGGTTGAGGACTGTGCAGCACTTTGTGTGCTGGGAGGTGGATTTTAGATGGGGAAGCAGGGCAGGTAGAAGACCTGCCTGTCCTGCCTTTCCACCTCCTCCAAGGGCACCTCCTCCGTGTAGCCGGCTTCCACCATCTGCTGGATATAAAGGTGGAAGGCATCTTGGAGGTCAGTCTGCTTCTCCAGCTTCCTGCACAGACTGTGCAGGCAGTTCAGGGCCTCATTCTTCAGTTCAGGGCCCCTTCCGGGAAGCCTCCATCCCTGAAGGGAAAGGGGGCCATGAAACGGTCTCCAGAGTTGCACTGGAGGTCTTCCTTGAAGCACTGGAGGGTGGCAGCACAGGCATCCTCCTGGATCTCCTCCTTGTTGAGGCCCTCACTGTCGAGGGTGTAGAGCTCCTTGAGCTCCTCACTCACACTTGCATTCATGAGCATGGATGCCTCTCTCCTCTTCTTCCTGGAGAGCATCACCTCGATCTGTGGGGCACCTTTGAGGAGTTGGCCGATTGGGGTGTTGTTCATGGAGATGAGGGGGGTGATGTCTGCCTCTCAGGTCATCTAGCCCAGGATGAGTCTGCCGATGTCCAGGGTAATGAGGATCTTCATGGGCATGTATGAAGAGCCCATCTTCTGCAACATGTTCTCAAGCGCCAGGTACTCCACCCTAATCTCCTCCCACTTGCTGGGTGACATAGAGGGGAGCTTCTTGATGGGTGGGCAGATGTCCTCCAAGGCCCTGGCCTTCAGCTGCATGCTGAGCCCATTGGCCATGCGCAGGAACAGCCACATGATTGTCATCCTTCATGGCTGCCTCAGCAACTCTCCAAACACACCCACATTCACCACCTCCTTTCCTATCACAGGAAGGCCAAGGAGTTCTACAGTGTACTTCTCAATGCAGGTGATATGTGAGCCGGTGTTGATGAGGCAGTTGACGGTCTTGGAGATGGGGCTGTCCTGGATGGGTGATGCAGCCACATTAGCACTGAAGCATAGGACAATGGCCTCATTGCAGCTGCCGATTGCATTGCTGAAGTCTGACACCGACTCTGTTGTTGTCATCATGGCCATTGGCAGCAAGGATCCACCTCCAGGTTGTCCCCCTCCTTTCTTCCCTTGCTTCTGCCATCCGTCCTACTTCTGAGGTTTCTGCTGGGAATGGGAGGGTCTGGAAGAGGAGGAAGAGGAGGGCTTTTTCTGCTGCTGTTGCCCATATGATTGCCGCTGCTGGCTGGGTGAAGCCTGCCAGTGGCGGAGTTGTTGGGGAAGGCTGTGAAGCAGAGAGCCGAGTGGTGGCTACTGCTGTTGCAGTTGCTGCAGTTGTAGGGGCTGCAGCATTGTGCAACGGTGTGCCCCTTGGTGAGGCAGCGGTAGCAGCAGTCATACTTTGCAATCTGGTCCTTGTGCAGTTTGGCTGTCTTGAATTGATTGCAGTCCACTGCCTTATGCCTTCGCATGCAGATGGAGCAGCTCTGGTCCATTCTGCTGCCTGAGTTCTTGCTGGCATCCTTCTGCTGCAAGAAGGACATGGGTAAGATTGATGGGTTGGAGCAGAGCTGTTTGCGGGTGGGCTGCTTGGGGTGCAAGGAGGACAAGGACGAGAAGGACTCCATGGCTGTGTGGGACTGCAGCAGCATGCTTTTATTGCGCTGCATCTCCACCTCCTGATTCAGGATGTGAATCAGGTCGTAGAGAGTGGCCTGATGAGAGAGCAGTCCCTGGTTGCTGAGTTTCTTGGCAACAACATTGGATATGCGGTTGCTCAGCTTCTTCATGGTGATGCCGACCAGGAACTGCAGCTGAGCCTCCTCCAACTGGCAATGCTGTGCAAGGAAGGCGTAGAGGTTGCACAGCTTGTCCTGGAATGATTCCAGGCCCTTGAAGTTGGCATCAGGCAGGGACTGGATGGAGTTGAGAGCCTCCTGAATGTGTGCCGTAGGGTTGTTGTAGGTGTCTTTGAGCACCTTAATGGCCTGCTCATAGCCGTTCTCCATGCTCTGGAGTGACTTGATATTCTCTGCTGCTGCTCCTTTCAAGTCCTTTGAAAGGTAGATCATACGAGTGGCTGGATCCTAGACTCACTGGTCTATCCATAGCTTCCAGTGCTGCTTCCAAGTGGGGTACTGGATGTAATACCCAGAAAACAGTGGCAGTTCCAGAGGCAGGAGGTCCCAGAAGCTGGCACTGCTGAGCTTGTTGGCAATGCGATCAACAATGTTCTCCACGCCCTTGAAGATGCTGTTGATGGAGGCCTGGCTGGAGTTTCCGGCTGCACCTTCTGAGGCTCTGCTGGCCGAGGAAGGTGGCTGGGGAGGCGGGGGAGGGTTTCCTGTCCCAGCTCCAGCCTCCTGTCTTCCTCCGTCTCTTTCCAGTGACACCAGGTTGACTTCACTGAAGGCTCATTGCCTCCGGCTGGGGTGTGCTGGGGAGGGCGTTGACATGGAGCTGGGCGGATGAAGAGATCCACCCAGGAATGGCTGCTTGGAGTAGAGGAAGACGAGCTGGGGGTGGAGGTTGGCGTGGAGAGGCAAACAGTTTGCCTCCAGGCTGGCCCCCTTGTGCAGGCAGTGCAATGGGGGTCTGGTAGGGGTTCACAAAGGGGGCTGGAGGAGTGAGTCCAGACAGGACCTGAGGGGGGACTTGACTGCAGAGCTGCTGAACAAAGTGGTCCAGCTCCAGGTCCTCTTGGGGTCTGGTGGTCTGCTGCCTCTGTGTCTGGGCCTGCTTGTGCTGAGCCATCAGATGGTACTGTGGCATCTGCCAAGAGGCCACTGCCTCCATTGCCGCCTGCTGCCAGGGGTTCTGTTGTTCTGCCCATCCCTCCACATCCATAATTTCTCCTCCCTGCTGTTGAGGTTGGGGAAGGGGTTGTTGAAGAGGTGGAGGGAGTTGAGGGTGTAGAGGACGTGAGTGTTCCTGGCCGTTGATGGAAGTGGCGTGAAGATGAATGGCAAGAGCATCAGCTTCAGATTGAGGCGGTTGAGGAGGGGCAGGCGCTAGATGCCGCTGTGCAGTCTGCAATGGCATGAACTGGTCCAGTTCACATCCTGCCTCTGGAAGTCCTTGTCCAGCCTCCACAGAGACCACTTTGCATCCTTGCCGTACTGCTAGGGCCCCTGCCTGAAGATCCTCAGCAATTTCATTCCCATCTTCATCCTCCACCCACCAATCCCCCTGCCTGTCCAGGCCTTGCTCATGCATCTGATCTCTGAGACCGTTGAGCCAGGTCATGCATGTGAAAAAGTGCCTGGGCTGTCCATAGAGCTGGCGGTGGATGGTCCTGCCTTGGCTGCGGGAGTGGAAGCGGAGATGGGTGGAGTCTAAGTGGGTGTGCCTCCTTCTTCCATCCTCCTGTTCCACGGTCTCCTCCACATAGCACATTGTGGCATCCATGGCCTTGGTGCCCTCCATGGCCCCAGTGGTGGTCACGGCAGATGCCATGGATACATCGGTGGGGGCAGCGGTTGCCATGGAAGCATCCCTAAAAGGGGCTAATGCAGGGGGAGCAGGAGTTGGATGATGACTGGGCTGTGGGGCCACTGCTCTTGGAGGGGCCTGAGGGGCTGCAGGACCTGGGGGACCTGTCCATGGACCTGGCGCTCCTGGGGCAATAGCCAGTCAGGAAGGTGGTCTCTGGGATGGGGCCAGAGCAGGACGGGATGCCAGAGATGGGAATGGGACAGTCTCCGGCACTGCCGGCAAGGGTGGTATGGCTGGCATGCCTGGCATCCCTCCCAGAGCTCTAGGAGGCTCAAAGATGGGCGGCCTGAAAGCAAAAGGCTCCTGGAAAGGTTGGCCTAGTGAGAAGCTGCAGAAGATGGGCAGCTGGGTGTTCCAGAGCAGTAGGAGGGTGGCGGTGAGAAGAGTTGAGGGGGTGGCATCCAGACGTTGGGTGGGAAGGGAACTGGAGCTCCTATTTTACCTTTCTGGGCCACCTGCCCAAACTGCTGCTGCACCACTGCAAGAGGAGGGCCTTGAGGGCTCCTATGCCTGTCCTGATAGCTGATGGCCAGCTGTGGAAGCCTGGCCTGTGGGGGGAGCTATGGGGGCAAAAAGGAGGAGTCCCATAGGCCATCCGTGGGGGTGTAGAAAGGCCTGCTTGAGGCGTAGGAGGGCGTACAAGATGTCCAGGTTGATGCCAAACCAGAGCTTGTCTGCCTGCGTGTTGTCCTTGTCCTCCATGAAGATGGACAGGAGGCGGAGTTTGACTGCCTGTCACCAGAGTACCTAGGGAACATGGCACTACTGCTCTCTCCCTCTGCTGGTGTAGAGTGATGGATTCCGGACCTTCCTCCAAAAAAAGGGGAGGAGAAGTTGGAGGGAGGGCAAGTTGTTGGTCTTCAGGGCTGCAGGGCTGTGTCACTCCTGCCACACCAAGCAGCGCTGCTTCATCTACCTTGTAGGCCACTCTGCCTGCCTCTTCCATCACGGATTGCACTGCGTCTACTTGCGCAGCCAATTAGGCCATGTGGGACGTGACCTGCTGATGTTCCTTGGAACCAGGGTCCAAGGAGTCCAGGTAGTCCCTCAGGTGGTAGAGCTTGAACGTCGCCCTCGCGTAATACTGAGAGACTTCTTTGTAGGCCAGCACCTTATCCACGGACTCCTGAGGTGTGGCTGAAGAGTCTCCCATTGAATCCACTGGAGGCGCCAGGTTCTGAGCCTCTGTCCACTGAGGTCCCTGTCTGGGACCTCCTAATGCAGCTCCTTGTTCAGACAGACTGCCTCCTTCAGCCTGCCTTTCCTGAGCCGCCTCTCCTACAGCCTCTCCTCCTGGGTTCACAGTCACCAGAGACTGCTCCTGACTAGCAGGAGAGAGCTTCAAGGCAATCTCCTTGTAGGCGATGAGGCACTGGTCTTCCAGTCCCTTGGCCAGCTCAGAGCCCAGGACCTGGGCTGCTGCTTTGCAGTAATGGCCTATGGTGGAGGGTTCAAAGGTGCCCTGAATAACAAGCTGAACCAGAAGGTTCTTTCAGGTGTATCCCTTGCCTTCCCACACAAGTGTGGCATTGAGATGCTCTATGCTGGACTCATGGTCTCCAAGGAGGCCGCCAGTCACTGCATCCATTGTGGAGGGTGCACACAAGGGTTGCATGCACTCCCTGCATTGCACAACCAATTCTCTCAGAATTGGCTTTTTGCATCTTCTTCACTTGAACTTTTCTGCACTCTGCATTTCTGCTTAAAAGTTCATTTCTTTTGCAAAAGTGAAAGTGCGGAAGGAATGCATGTCCCTAACATGCCTACAGCTAAAGGCTCAGTCTTTCTATCCTCTATGCAATTGGGACTGTTTGGGGGTGCCCTCTCTCATCTCATCTCTCTTCTTTGGGCTTTTACTTGATTGAGACAAGTAGTTAGTCCATGAATTGCATAGAGTGAAGCGATGTGTAGAAGGCTGGTTTGTGAAGAGGCAAGGATTGGAGGCTATATTTTCTATGCAAGAGACTAGCGCACAAAGCTTCTATACTACACTAAGCACTTCTACTGGTGAGTAAAGGAACACAGATGCTCAATGACAGCCACCTGCAAACTATACATGGGAAGGCTTTGGGGGGCAAAGAAAGGAGGGGGGCATAGGCATAGAAGGTGCTGACCCCAACCAGACATCCTCTGGCCTCAGCCCATCTGCCTTCCAGGAGGGGCTCCACTTTAGCTCCAGCCCCGGTGACTGGGTGCGGCTTCGGCTTTGTTCTCTGCGGTCCTTGACCAAGCATCTGGTTGATGATTCGTCCCCTTGGGCGCATCCGAGCTTCAAGAAGGGGCCTCTTTCAAGACAAGGAAGACTTTGAAGGTGCATATGTAGAGGTGCAATTGCCAGTGCAAGAAGGAGTGTGTGAGAGAATTGAGTGTGTGGTGTGAATGGAAAGGGATTGTTTGGGTGGGGTACCTTCCTCTTTCCCCATGACATCTCTCAGGAGCTCCTCCTGGGTGGCCTTGGCTGAGGGCAAGGGCTTGGAGCTCTGCCGCCCTCTGGCGCCTTTGCTGTCCTGTTGTGCAGGGACAGAGTGGGACTCCTTGGTGCTCCCTGAGACCCGTAAGTTGCTGCGTGTGATGGAGGGGGGAAAGGGGGATTTGAGGGCAACATTGGTGGTGACCTTGGCAGCAAGGTTGATCTCTGCGTAGTGGCCACTGCCTGGCACCAGGAGGGGCGCATTGCTCTGGGCGCAGTTTCTGCCACTCACCCCCAATGCTCTTCTCTGGCATCGGCATCTCATTCAGGGCTCCTTTAGAGAGGGGAAGAGAGGAGGGGCGCTCTGGAGGGGGTGGAGGGGATGGGGGAAGAGGGAGGGGGAGAGGAGCTGGCTGGGGATGGGGAGATAGGTGATAGGGGACATGCAGGGTCGTAGTCTTTGTGACAGGGTCCATGTGGATGGTGACCTTGGCACACTGGACGGGTGGGTGGTCTTCCTGTCCCTTGTCCACCACGATCAGCATCTCCTTGTCAGCCAACATCTCCAGCATGGCCTCTCCTTTTGTCTCCTTCAAGGCCGCCTCTACTACACCTTGAGCTTTCTTCCCTTCCTCCGACTCCTCTTCTCCTTCTACTTGCTGCCCATACAGCCAGGCTGCCAGGTCATGAAGATTGGGAGTGACAGGGCGAGGAGAAAGAAGAGAATGGACTTTGCCAGAGGACGCAGAGCTCAGGGTGGACTTGCTCTTGGAGCCAGGGTGTGTGAGCTGCATCACCTGCAGTGTTGCCAGGTCCGCCTCCAGCTGCATCAGACACTGCTGCTGGTCAATGGTTCCAGAGAGGAGGCAACAGAGGTGGGCCACCTCCTCTGCCAGCTGCTGGTTCCAGGCTGTCAGCTCCGAAACCTGCAAGCTGAAGGGATGACCCTGATGTGCTTTCAAGCTCTTGTAGAGGTTGGAAAGGCATCTTCTAGTGCCTTCCAAGGCCTGCCCTAGGTCATGGTTGTAGTTGCGGAGCCTCTCATTCTGCTCATAGACTTCATGCCTGTCCTGGAATTCCTTCCTCAAGAGGTCCCTCTCCTCCTCAGCCTCCCTCAGCATGTGCTGGAAGATGGTTATCATGTCGACGCACTGTGCATGGACATTCTCCGCCATCGCAAGCCTCTCCTCACAATCCCCCCTTCCCTCCAGAGTTCTTTCTGGCACCCATTTGGCTAGGCTATGCAGTCTCACAGACTCCTGCCTAAACTGGGCAAGACTCCTACCCAAACAGTGTCGGTGAGGTGGTCCATGAGCAGGGGTGGGAAGGGCTCCTCTTTCTCCTCCTCCTCTCCCTACGGGGCCACTGCTGTTGGAGCTGGAGCCTCTTGAGGCTCCTGGCAGGTGGGCGGAGGGGGCGGCAGGGCCTTCTCCAGTTCAACATCTGCTCGTCTCTCAGCCGCAGTTGGAGGGGGAGGCAGGGGAAGTTGAGGGGAGACTGCCGAGGGAAGGAGGGGGGAGGAGGGGTGCATCACTCCAGGTGCAGTCTCTGCCACTCACCCACGATGCTCTTCTCTGGAATCGGCATCTCCTTCAGGGCTCCATTAGAGAAGGGAAGAGAGGACGGGTGCTCCGGAGGGGGCAGAGGGGCCATTGGCCTGGGGGAAGAGGGAGGGGGAGAGGAGCTGGCCGGGGAGATAGGCAATAGGGGACGTGCAGGGTCGTAGTCTTCGGTGCCAGGGTCTGTGTGGATGATGACCTTGGTGCACTGGATGGGCGGGTGGTCTTCCTGCTCCTCATCCACCATGATCAGCATCTCCTTGTTGGCCAACATCTCCAGCATGACCTCTCCATCCATCTCCTTCAAGGCCACCTCTACTACGCCTTGAGCATTCTTCCCTTGCTCCAACTCCTCTTCTCCTTCTACTTGCTGCCCATACAACCAGATTGCCAGGTCACAAAGATTGGGAGTGATAGGGCGAGGAGAAAGAGGAGAATGGACTTTGCCAGAGGATGCGGAGCTCAGGGTGGACTTGCTCTTGGAGCCAGGGTTGGGGGCCGGTTTTGATGGCTTTGCCTCCGCCACCATGGAGTCCAGTATTGGCAGCTTCTTTGCCATCTTCTTCTTTGACTTGGTGGCCTTCACCTTGCCGGAGGGGTACCAGGGAACCTTGGAGGCCTTGGAGATGGGTATATTTATAATTCAGAACAGTACATTTATTTGGCAGTGCAGTACAAATAAAGCGTTTTTTGTCCTGTGAACGGGACTAATGTTTCGCAGAACTATTACCATTAGCTCTGTTCTGATTTATAAATTATTACTGTGCTGCCAAAGAAATGAAATTTATTATTACTGCTCTGTCGATGAAATGACTTTTGCGTTTGCTCATATCCTTCTGTTCACTTTATTGCTTGGGATTATTTACAGTTTGATGTCACTTTTTTATCCTCCAGACAGAAAACCAATGGCAGGGACCAAAACAAGGTTATTTTCGGCAGGGTTATTTTGACAATTTTGACTAATAAAACATCATTTGCTGCAGAAAATTATACTTTTAGAAAAGTTAAAAAATGTAATAGAATTGTTCTGGTTATCCACAGTACAGTGCTTTTACTTTTCAGAGGAGAATAATAATGACAGAATAGTGCAGTACAAAATTTTCGGAAAATGCATAAATTCAGTAAAAACCTTTCCCGGCAGGGTTATTTTGACAATTTTGACAAATAAAACATCATTTGCTGCAGAAAATTGTACATTTAGAGCATTTTTAAAAATTTAATAGAATTGTTCTGGTTATCCACAGTACAGTACATTTATAGAACAGTACAGTACTAATAATGACAGAACAATGCAGTACAAAATTTTCGGAAAACTCTCAAATTCAGTGAAACCATTCCCGGCAGGGTTATTTTGACAATTTTGACTAATAAAACATCATTTGCTGCAGAAAATTATACTTTTAGAAAAGTTAAAAAATGTAATAGAATTGTTCTGGTTATCCACAGTACAGTGCTTTTACTTTTCAGAGGAGAATAATAATGACAGAATAGTGCAGTACAAAATTTTCGGAAAATGCATAAATTCAGTAAAAACCTTTCCCGGCAGGGTTATTTTGACAATTTTGACAAATAAAACATCATTTGCTGCAGAAAATTGTACATTTAGAGCATTTTTAACAAGTATATGGCGCAAAGCGCAATAGGTGACCGCGGAGCACACCACCTTCCAGCTTACAATATGAATGCGTGGAATTTTGTCACTCCAAAGGGCAAATATGTGGTTACTCACCCATTTTCAAAAGTAAGCACAGATTTGGAATCGTTATTTACGAATTGTGAATCAAAAAACCAAAGTCCTCTGTTCAATTCTCAGCCGTTAACCTGTTACTGATTATTGATGCCATTGCCATGCATGAAAGTTGGTCACTTAAGAATATAAGTCTGTGGTTTTTCACCCATTTTCAAAAGTAAGCACAGATTTGGAATCGTTATGTACAACTTGTGAACAAAAAAACTCAAGTCCTCTGTTCAATACTTAGCCGTTCAGCTGTTACAGATTATTGATGACATGGCCATGCATGAAAGTTTGTCACTCAAGAGGGTAAGACTGTGGTTTTTCAACCATTTTCGAAAGTAAGCACAGATTTGGAATCGCTATATATGACTTGTGAACAAAAAAACTCAAGTCCTCTGTTCAATTCTTAGCCGTTCAGCTGTTACTGATTATTGATGCCATTGCCATGCATGAAAGTTTGTCACTCAAGAGGGTAAGTCTGTGGTTTCTCAACCATTTTCAAAAGTAAGCACAGATTTGGAACCGCTATATACGACTTGTGAACAAAAAAACTCAAGTCTTCTGTTCTATTCTCAGCCGTTCAGCTGTTAGTGATTATTGATGCTATTGCAGTGCATGAAAGTTTGTCACTCAAGAGGGTAGGTCTGTGGTTTCTCAACTATTTTCAAAAGTAAGCACAGATTTGGAACCGCTATCTACAATGCAGTACAAAATTTTCGGAAAACTCTCAAATTCAGTGAAACCATTCCCGGCAGGGTTATTTTGACAATTTTGACATAAAAAAGTATCATTTGCTGCAGAAAATTGTACATTTAGAGCATTTTTAAAAATTTAATAGAATTGTTGTTTTGCAAATGAATTTTTGACCGCGGAGCGGCCCGAAGGGCCGCTCCGCGGTCTATAGAGGTTACTCAACTTTTGTCCTCATATATATATATGTATATATGTATATATGTATTTCTGGAAATGCTGGCCCCGGGCGAATTCTCAACGGATCTTGACAAACTTTTTTTTTCCTGAAAGCTAATCTTATTTTAGGAAGATCTGGAGGGGTAGACCCGGTTTTTGAGCAATTGAAACATTACTTTTTTGGGTAGAAATGTTTAAAAGTGAAGTATGCTGAGAAATGGCGAACTCTCACGGATTTGGACAAACTTTTTTTTTCCTGAAAGCTAATAAAATTTTAGGAAGATCTGGATGGGTGGATTCTGTCTTGGAGCATTTGAAACATTACTTTTTTGGGTAGAAATGTTTAAAAATGAAGTATGCTGAGAAATGGCGAATTCTCAACGGATTTGGACAAACTTTTTTTTACTTAAAGGTAATAAAATTTTAGGAAGATCTGGAGGGGTGGAACTGGTCCCGGAGCATTTGAAACATTACTTTTTTGGGTAGAAATGTTTTAAAATGAAGTATGCTGAGAAATGGCGAATTCTCAATGGATTTGGACAAACTTTTTTTTTGCTGAAAGGTAATAACATTTTAGGAAGATCTGGAGGGGTGGAACTGGTCCCGGAGCATTTGAAACATTACTTTTTTGGGTAGAAAGTTTGAAAAATGAGGCATGTTGAGTAATGGCGAATTCTCAACGGATTTGGACAAACTTTTTTTTTGCTGAAAGGTAATAACATTTTAGGAAGATCTGGAGGGGTGGAACTGGTCCCGGGGCATATGAAACATTACTTTTTTGGGTAGAAATTTTGAAAAATGGGGTATGTTGAGAAATGGCGAATTCTCAATGGATTTGGACAAACTTTTTTTGCGTAAAGGTAATAAAATTTTAAGAATATCTGGAGGGGTGGAACTGGCCCCAAAGCATTTAAAACATTACTTTTCTGGGTAGAAAGTTGGAAAATTGCAATATGCGGTTTTTGCACTGTAGTACCTGAAGTCTTGAGAATAGCACAGAATAGTTTTTTGTTCACTATATGTCGATTCTATATCTGTGCTTAGTTTTGAAATTGGTTGAGAAACCACAGACTTGATCTTTGATTTACAAATTATCATATAAAGGATGCGCTCCGCGGTCACCTATTGCGCTTTGCGCCATATACTTGTTTTTGTACTGCACTGCGTCGTAAATGTTTTGTAATAGATCTGATTGTATTAGTACTGTACTGTGGGCGGGTTTAATAGTACTGTTCTGTACTGTCATTAGTACTGTACTGTTCTATAAATGTACTGTTCTGAATTATAAATCCACCCCTTGGAGACAGTCTCAGAGGGTTGCATGAAGTGTGGCATGATGAGCGCAGAGGGTAGAGGACACAAAGCTTGGATGAGAGAGAGCAAGTGAGAGACTGGTTACCTCAGCTTCTATATATGGGAGCATGTGGGAGCTGATTAAGGGCCCTCAAACATGGCCCACCCTGGGTTGGGTTTGTTTGAGCTACAAGATAAGCTCTTGCAACTGTTGAGTTGTGAGGGGGCTCTTTGAGGAATAGCCATCAATGTGCCTGTTATCAAGCACATGTCCCCCCAAGTAGCAGTAGCTCAAGCACATGGGTGCTGCTATTGCTCTTCTCCAGCTCTGTAGGCAAGGAACTAGGTCCATCAACCTGTTTACCTTGCAACCCCTGGACTCAGCGCAGCTGTCGCTGTATACTGGGTCGAGGACTGTTGCAATCAGTGCCTCATGCAGGGGGTGGGGACAAGAGAGCTGAGGCATGTGGCACTAGGTTCAGTGCAGCCTGGCCCGATAAGCCGGTCTCACTGCAGGCTGCTGATTGATGCTTGCAGTGTCAATGCTTGCTCATGCAGCCGACAAGCTAGAGGCACAGTCAAAACTGACCTCCCAAATCGAAAATACAGTGAAAGTTTTCAAAGCCAATTGCTACTTCAATTTCGAAAACTGAAGCAATGAGTACTAGCTGTGGCAAATGGAACTCAAGCACTCTTGCCTGTCATCTCCAGTTGCCAATCAAAGGCCAAAAAAACAAGAAGAAAGGCATGCACTCCTTTTGTCCTGGCTGGATAGAAGGCTGTTGTTGACTTGGCGTGGAAGCTGCAGCCAATGCTGCTGTTGGTGAGGTTGATTGCAGGGGTCCTAGCTGAGAAGCCAGAACCTGACAAACTGCTACCAAGCGCTGTGCTATCCCACTCCATATTTGAGGGTGGAAGAGGTAGGGCAGTCTGTAACATAGCTGCTGAAAGGCCTGATGGATTGTTCGATGTGGGCGAAGCGATTGGAGCATGTTGCTGTAGGTGTTCATGAGCATGTGCCTTACGTCTGCCATCAAGCCCGCCATTCTTTCGTTTTCTTTTCTACATTTCCAACTGCCTTGAGGGGAGCAAAAGGGCTGGCTATATAGGGCATGATAAGAAGCAGATGTCCAAAGTTCAATCATGATGCTAAGCAGCACATAAATGGTCAATAATTTTTTTCAAAATTTCAATGTTTTTAGAAAGGTTTTGTGTAGTTTTTGCAAGGATTCCAAATCTGAGCTTGCTTTTGCCCTCCAACCATCCTAGCAAACATTATTCAAGATTTTCTATTTTTTTGTAAGGGTCCCCCCTTACATTCAATCGATTTTCAACCTCAATTTGGGCATAAAGGAGGCCAAAAATCAAAATTCTGGACCCACCATGCCACCCTCCAGGGTCGATATACTATAGTGACGTTGAGACTGGAGTCCCAGATATTGCCAATCCCCATGCCGATCAGAACATATGGCGTATGGTGGATGGCGCATGGCGGATGGCGGAGAGATAATTGATGGACACTTTTTAAAAAGTTTTTTGGCCATAAATTGCCCAATTCTCAACCAAATTCGGCAAACTTTTTTTAATTAATTTTTGCTGTGCCCATTGAGCCTACTCACAGCTCTGTAACATGCCCACGGAATATTTGGCTGACAATCATATTTTCAAAAGCTGTAATAGGGTTGGTCCTTGGCTAAGAGGGGACTGTGCTTCCTCTCTGCTTGCATGGCCCCAATTCCTCAATTTTTGGCATCTGCTACAGGTGAATGTGGAAGGGGGAATACACTCCGCGGTCACCTACTGCGCTTTGCGCCATATACTTGTTTAATTCACAAATCGCATATGCTGTTTTTAAATCTGTGCCTAATTTTGAAAATGGTTCAGAAACCACAGACTTACCTTTTTGAATGCCAAAGTTTCATGCATGGCAAGAGCAACAGTAAATAGGGTACATGTAATATAGAGAACTAGAACAGTCAAGAAGAGAACAATAACTTTGGCGGTATTTGTTATTGTCCTCTTCTTGAGAGTACCGGTTCTCTTCTTGAGAGTTCCGGTTCTGAAGTTGAAATTTGAAAAAATTCCACTATTTGTTCCAGTCCTCTGCTTGACATCGTAGACTATGAGAGTACTTGTCACTAATAGACATACTCAGTGGCGGATATAGGATTTTGGTTCGGGATGGGAAATTTTTGGTCAAAATTTATATGAGAGTAAATTGGACTCTGCGCGCGAAGCGCGCGGAAAATTTTTTTGACAAGATGTATCTAAAAGGGTGAAATTTTTCCCCTTCCTGAAAATTTCGGGGGGGGGGAATTCCCCCCCGAAATCCGTTCGGGGGGGGAAACGTCCCCCTTTTCCCCCCCCCTATATCCGCCACTGGACATACTGCTCCTCTACCGTTGGGGAGCTGATGCACAGGTTTAAGGCTGCGTAGGCTGCATGAGCATCAAATAAAGCGCAACCTACCCTTCCCGCTCCTCTCCTTACTGCCAGACATCACACCAGGGCAGGGGGGGGGGGGTGGACTAACTCTGATGGAGCCAACCGGGGCATCAGGTTCTTTTCATTTCATTTCTTGGCTGATGGGCGTTCCCCCCCCCCCCAAGAGTTAGTACCACCCAAAGGTCCTACCCACCCTCAAAATTTATCCCGCCCAAGAGTTCTTCCCCCCAAGTTTAGCTGTTAGTCTATGCCGAATTAGTCGGGCACATTCCTACAAGGAGTAGGGGCTTGTCCTCTAGTTTTCTTTAGAACTGTTCCAGTTCTGTTCCATAACTGTTCCAGATTCTAGTCGAGGACGAGCATGCGTCTAAATCTGGCAGTTGACCCTGGGGGGAGTAACCCTAGGGCAGGGGGGGGAGTAACCCCTTGGGGGGGATAACCCTTGGGGGGGGGACTAACTCCGATGGAGCCAACTGGTGCATCAGGTTCTTTTCATTTCATTTCTTGGCTGATGGGCGTTTCCCCCGCCCCAAGAGTTAGTACCCCCCAAATGTCCTTCCCCCCTCAAAGTTTATTCTCCCCCCAAGAGTTCTTCCCCCGCAAGTTTAGTTGTTAGTCTATGCCGAATTAGTCGGGCGCATTCCTACAAGGAGTAGGGGCTTGTCCTCTAGTTCTCTTTAGAACTGTTCCAGTTCTGTTCCATAACTGTTCCAGATTCTAGTCGAGGACGAGCATGCTTCTAAATCTGGCAGTTGACCCTGGGGGGAGTAACCCTAGGGCAGGGGGGGGGGGAGTAACCCCTAGGGGGGGGGATAACCCCTGGGGGGATAACCCCTGGGGGGCCTAACTCCGATGGAGCCCACCGGGGCATCAGGTTCTTTTCATTTCATTTCTTGGCTGATGGGCGTTTCCCCCCCCCCCCCCAAGAGTTAGTACCCCCCAAAGGTCCTTCCCCCCCTCAAAGTTTATTCCCCCCAAGATTTCTTTCCCCCCCCAAGTTTAGTTGTTAGTCTATGCTGAAGTAGTCGGGCGCATTCCTACAAGGAGTAGGGGCTTGTCCTCTAGTTTTCTTTAGAACTGTTCCAGTTCTGTTCCATAAATGTTCCAGATTCTATTCGAGGACGAGCATGCGTCTCAATCTGGCAGTTGACCCTGGGGGGGGGGGGAGTAACCCTAGGGCAGGGGGGGGGGGAGTAACCCCTTGGGGGGGGGGATAACCCTTGGGGGGGGGGACTAACTCCGATGGAGCCAACTGGTGCATCAGGTTCTTTTCATTTCATTTCTTGGCTGATGGGCGTTTCCCCCGCCCCAAGAGTTAGTACCCCCCAAAGGTACTTCCCCCCGCAAAGTTGATGCCCCCCCCCAAGAGTTCTCCCCCCCAAGTTTAGTTGTAAGTCTATGCTGAATTAGTCGGGCACATTCCTACAAGGAGTAGGGGCTTGTCCTCTAGTTCTCCTTAGAACTGTTCCAGTTCTGTTCCATAACTGTTCCAGATTCTAGTCGAGGACGAGCATGCATCTAAATCTGGCAGTTGACCCTGGGGGGGAGTAACCCTAGGGCAGGGGGGGGGGAGTAACCCCTTGGGGGGGGGGGGATAACCCTTGGGGGGGACTAACTCTTGGGGGGAGGGAGCATCCATTGCCAGTGACTTTTGCCAGTGCCTCATTTGAGAAAAGCTTCCCCTTTTTATGTTTCAATCAACAAGACGACAAAACAGCATGCACAACTCATAAAAGCATTGAAAATTATTGTTATTTCTTATTTTGTAAAATTATTCTCTTATACGGAACAATAACAAAATCTCAAATAGAGACCAGAACTCTGCCCGGAATGACCAGTACAGTTTCAGAAATAAGAGGAACAATTTGTTCAAGAAGAGAACTGGTACAAATAATGCAACTGTAATTGTTCTTTTCTTGACTGTTCTAGTTCTCTATATTAAATGTAGCCCAGTAAATAGTAGCAGTTGAACTGTAAATAATTGAACTGATGATCTTGGTTTTTGATTCACAAGTCATATGTGAGGATTCTAAACCTGTGCTTACTTTTGAAATTGGTTGAGAAACCCTTGCAACAAAAGCATTCCTCAATTTTTGGTATCTGCTACAGGTGAAGGTGTATAAGGGGAAGTGCTACGCGGTCACCTATTGCGCTTTGAACCATATACCTGTTCTCTCCAGAATTAGTCTCAATCTGCTCAAACTGTGATGCCTATTTTCCTATCCCTATTTTTAGCATTGCCTACAAGGCCTCTCAATCCTCTCACGAACTGCCTCAACAGCAATAACAATAACAAGTTTTAACAATAACAGCGAGTCATATTATGTCGAGCATCTTCTCATGTACGCTTATTTTTAGATGTGTTTTGTTTTACTGCCAATTTTTTGTAAAGTTGTTGAAATGTATATAGTTTAAGATATTCGAAGCGAATGAATTAAAGAATGAGGTGTCATTTCATTTTGCTTCACCTCAGCTGATATCGAAAGTCATTGTTCATGATTACTCCAGCAACATGAGTTCTACAAGCAATACACGTACTGTACTATTCTATTCGCCTCCACTTCTTATGAGGAATACGACCGAAATCCAGGTTATTTATAAAAGGCAACCAATGTAGTTATATTGGGCATTCATTATTTAGAATAATCTTTTTATCTTATTTATGTATCGTGTAATAAATCTATACACAAGTTTCTTGTACAAGTGCTCAGGTTTTCTGTTTTTAGCGTTCCTTCTCGCAAAGAGCCATAAAAACGTACAGGAAATGTTGGCGGAAGCTGAAGCTGGTATGACTGCTCGTTTTGAGCACGAGTTTGCTACACCAATATACAGTAGCAACATTTTGATTGCCGACAGGTCATTGTCCAATGCCTATTTAACTAATGTAACACTCGTCATTTGCGAAATCTGTCCAAGTGGATCTGAATTATTTACGGCTCCCTTTTATATCACTGCACCCTTAATTAAAGACCCCCCTGAAAAGGTTATGATTTGTTCTTTGTGTATATGAATCCTTACATTTTAATGCGACTCGACTAAAACACAATTTTTGTGACGAACTTTGTGGGGCTTTATCTAAGTTTTCCTTAACAGCCATTTAGTTCAGAGACATGAGTCCGTGAAAATGGAAATTTTAACAGTTAAAAAAGGCTTCAGTTTGTTTGCATCAAAACAAGCTTCACAATCGCAAAATTTTTCAAAAAGTTGAGCGGGGAAGATGTAATTGGCAAAAAAATCATCAAAATCCAAAGTGGTTTAATTTTTAAAACTATCCTTTCATGAAAGGTTTGAGCTGCCAATCTGCATGGAAATATGGTAGGCCAGATAACATGTCCAATTTGTCATCACTGGCTCCAATTAATTTAATTCCTCATTTGGTTTGCAGACCTGCAATTACACATTCCCTGCCGGATATCAGTATCAAATAGTAAACTATGCTCCAGAAAACGACGATGACATCACGCTTAATATCCTGCCTCATAACAACATGTTTTGTTGATTTATTTTTTGATGGACCTATTCAGTTGTGTTTACAGATACTCCCCAGTGAGTAGATGCAAAATAGACCACCTTTTGGTGAAGACACAAAATCTTAAGCTAAATTACAAATTCGCGGAGCCTCTTTCAAATTTGTTTATACATCATGTGACTGCAATTGAAAAGCCAGCCTCTGGCCCTGGCACTGGCCTCTGTTTTCCAAATGCCGGCCAGTTCTACTTCAAAGCTCCAATCGATGAGCCAAAGATCATTGACTCACCGGAAAGTCTGCCAGACCAGGGAAGTTTTGGAACTTCATTCATTTGCTTGAAAATGAATTTTTATCAATATAATGTTTATAAACTTAGGAAAAACTTTTTTTAAATAGCTTGGACAATAATGTGGCGAAATTAATTATTTTACTCCAGCGAGTAAATTTTAAACGAAGTGTGCCATTAAAGTTGGAAGGAAATGAGTGACAAAAGCAAAAGAAAATTTTGTGCGTGGTGCAAAAAATTAAATTTCAAGCTTTATGTTTTTCTGATGCTGTTCGTAATTGGGACCCTGCGAGCGGAGCGGAAGCATGACCCTCTCTTAGCCAAGGTAAAACCCTATTACGGATTTTCAAAATATTATAGCGTGCAATTAATTTTATGTGCATGCTACACAGTAATTAAAAACTCGACGCAGCAAACTCAGGGTTTGTTTCGGTTCAGCCTCGCCTTCGGTTCAGCTTTCGCCGAGTTATGGCCAAAAACCTTTTGTCAAAAGTGTGTGTCCGTCCGTTCTTTATGGTAGGGATATAGCGCTAGGTATGGAGCTCCGTTCTGAGTCTAGATATAGTATATCGAGGCCGGAGCGTGCCAATAGGGGGTCAGAATTTTGATTCAAAATATGTTTAATTGTAGGTCAATTTGTGTCTACACTATCAGTACTTAAAGGCACAATACCCAAAAATGCACCTTCTCCAATTGAGCTAATATTACAGGCCACCAAGTTAGCGGGGCAAGCGTATTAAGTTTTTTCACTTTTCGTGAAAAATTTTGAGAAAAAATTCCCAAATTTCACACGTTGTAGCATAGGGACAAGTGTAAAAAAATTCGCCAAAAATTGAGGAATGCTCTTCTAAAGCCTGCTACGCCAAAATATGTGAGATAGGTAGACATCGTAATTTTGGCATGTTTAAACTCGGCAAAATCGCAAAGCATAACATGTCTATATTAATAAAAAGAATTTTTTTAAATGTTTTTGACCCTACATAGTAAGTCCAAAATTACTTAATTTTTTGTTTCATTAATATATACATATGATTATGGTTGTGGGTCAATTTCGGGGCGTGCATTTCAAAAATCGGGTTTACAGATGCGTTAAAAATTTTAAAATCCTGGAAATAAGGCAAAAACCTCCAAAAATGACCAAAAACGGCCATTTTTGGAAGTTTTTGGGCCATGCCATGTTATGCTTTGCGATTTTGCAGAGTTTAAACATGCCAAAATACGATCTCTACCTATCTCAAATATTTTAGTGTAGCAGGCTTTAGCGGAGCATTCCTCAATTATTGGCAAATTTTTTTACACTTTTCCTTATGCTACAACGTGTGAAATTTGGGGTTTTTTCTCAAAAATTGTCATGAAAAGTGAAAAACTGAATATGCTTGCCCCGCTAACTTGGTGGCCTGTAACTCGGAAAAAAATATTAGCTCAATCGGAGGAGGTGCATTTTCGGGTATTGTGCCTTTAAGCTGAACTTTATGAAAACTTTAGTCAACATTAAAGAGCAATATTTCGAAAAGTGTTGAAACTGCATCAAATTTTTTCAAGACTACTTTGCAAAAGTGCTGAGTTTTGGTCATATTTTGTTAGCACTGGTTCCACGACCGTACATCACCGCGACGGTTCATCACCGTGACGGTTCATCAAAACGATGGTGCGTCACCGCAACGGTTCATCACAGCCTTTTCCTTTCGCTGTTAGTTTATGGTAATAAGGCCGATATTTTTATTAAAAGAAAACCAAAAGAAACTAAAACATGCAAAAAACTTTGTTTATTATAAAATGAAAGAAATTTTGGGAAACTATCGATAATTTTATGGGGATAATTCATTGAGGTGATGAGCCATCGCGGTGATGAACCGTCGTGACACCGTCGTTTTACTTTGCGAAAAATATTGTCAACATTTTTGAAGTTTTTAATGGGGAAAATCGAATTAATTTAATTAATTTAATCAGATTTAATCAGAATCAGATTTAATCCCGATTTAATCAGATTATCGAGTTCTGGAGCGGAACCAATGGATATCCCTTTTTCATTTGCAGGCATTGGAATAGGAACTCAAAAATTTCCATTAGAAAACGACTAGCGCGAAAAAACAAAAACACGAAAAAATGTTTAAAGTGTTAAAAAGTGTTTAATGTTGAACAATTGAACATTACCCGATGGCCCGGTTTGAACAGCAAAACTCTCGATTACTTGGACATAGAGTGGGGGGGGAGCAGTGCTGCGAGGTAGAATGATTTGGAGTTCTACTCCACTTTTCACCCCACCCTCAGACCATTTACTCCACTTCCACTTCACCTCATTGGCTACCCTACCCATTTTGATTCACCCTATTCACTTTTTTCCACTTTCCGACCTTTTTTTACTTTTTTCTACTTTTTTTCACCTAAAATCTCAAAAATTTCTCAAAAAACCAAATAAATACTGAAATTGAAGCCGCGCCTCTCCCAGCACCTCAAAACAGTGGACTACTGTACATTAGGCAACACTAGGAGGCATAGAAGGCAAGCCTCAGACAGTCTTCAGTCATAGTTTTCAATTCTACAAAGACAGGAGAGGGGTGGGGGTGTGGGGTGTGGTGTGGCATCAACATAGGGGGGTAGGGCCCCTATGCTTCAATCTAGGGACGGGGGAGGCAGCCTATGCTTCAACATAAAAGCGATAACAAACATTTTAGAAAAAATTTCAAAAAAAAATTGTGAAAAAAAATTTGCTAAAAATATCTAGAAAATTTTTCAAAAATTTTTAAAAATTTTTGAAAATTTTTGAAAATTTTTGAAAATTTTTGGTCTCAAGCGGGGAAAATCTAGGTCTGACCCCATTATAAGGGGGCCAATTTAGGTGAAAAGTGATATAAAAAAGTAAAAAGTGAAAGTAAAAAATAGGTGGAAAGTAAAAGGGTTTTTTACTCCACTTCCACTCCACCTCACGGACACCAAAATCATTTTGTTTCAATTTCATTTCACCAACATTTTCTGAAAAATAGTTTTTTTTTCCACTTTTTCCACTTTTTGCTTTTTTTTATACTTTTTACCTCGCAGCACTGGGGGGGAGCGCGCATCAGCCGCCAAAACTCCATGGAAGCCCTGTGCTAGCAGCTTTGAATGAGCCCACCAGCAGTTCTGTAGAATTCCCAAGGAAATTCTGGCAACTAATCAAATTTTCAAAATCCATAATCTTTTTGTCCTTGGCTAAGAGGGTTCAGGCTCTGCTCGCAAAAACTTGAAATTTTTAAGCTGCAAGCACATGACATATTGAAGATTTGCCATTGGGCATTTCCTCCGGGTTATTTTTACATTGTTACATTGATCTATTTCAAAACAAGTGATGGAGACGTGCTTGAAATATTTTCCAGGAGCGAAAATAAAAGGTTCACTTTACTGTCATTCATTTACGTTAAAATGTCCAATTGACTCAAATAATTATAACCCATGCTTAAGCCTCTCGGGATCAATCCCCACAAATACATCATTCTACTTTCCTGTGCTATCAGAGGAAAGACTGCGTTTAGTTTACATTTCTGACTCAACGCAGACTTCGCCTGGATTTCAGCTGTCTGTAGTGGCGCAAGGTCATTAGCAAATTATAGCCAAAACAATCCACCATATGTTCGATGTTTTCAGCTTTATGCAATGAGCTGCCTGATCTTGCAAATGGCATGTGGCTTACTCGTCCGATTCCAATTGACACGGCAATGGACTTGCCACTTCTGCTCCCAGGATCCTCAGCTTCTGCTATCTGCTCAGACGAATACGCGGTTAACGGAGAAGCCAATCTAACCTGCATCCTGGAGGACAAAAAAGCCAGATGGAGCCAACCAGCCCCACTATGCTCCAGTTTCTTTTTAATAAATTTATGTCAAAAAGATATTATGATGAAATCATACCATGCTGCAGCTGCATGTTGTGAAATTGATGAAGACAACGGCAGCTGGAATTATTCTCAGGAGGCATTGCTGCAAAATACTATTGCTACTTTGGCCTGCAATGATGGCTATTATGTAGAAGGGTCGAAAACCGTCGCCTGCTTGGCCGGTGGTTACTGGAGCGCTGAAGTTGCATATTGCCAGCGTAAGATACCGCTTTCAAATTACTTATTACGATTAAGAGAGCTTTTCTGAGAAGGTCAAATATTTGAAATAAAGGGACGGACAAAAATTTTCACCCCCCATTTTTATATTTTTTATGAAAAGTAGACATGCTTTTAAGACTTTTGGTAGAGTATGAGCGTTCAAAACTCAAAATTCGATTTTTGGCGAATTTTCGACCGCGGAGCGGCCCGAAGGTCTATAGAGCGGAGCGGAGCTGAGCGGAGCGGTCTATAGAGGTTACTCAACTTTTGTCCTCATATATATATGTATATATATGTATCTGCAAGTGCGTCTGAACGGCCGAGAATTTCACACAAGACTTCAGTTTATTTATTCACAATTCATGTATGCTGGTTCTAAAACTGTGCTTACTTTTGAAAATGGTTGAGAAACCACACTTTCCCTCTTGAGTGACAAACTTTCATGCATGCCAATAGCATCAATAATCAGTGGCAGCTGAACGTTTGAGAATTGCACAGAAGACTTTTGTTTTTTGATTCACAAGTTATATATACCGATTCTAAATCTGTGCTTACTTTTGAAAATGGTTGAGAAACCACAGACTTTCCCTCTTGAGTGACAAACTTTCATGCATGCCAATAGCATCTATATCTGGTACCATTGGCAAGCCAAAAGTGGGTCTCTTTTCTCTAAATTTTGTAATTGCCTCGAGCAAAAAGTCAGGGAAATACATCTACTACTAGTGGAATCTGCTGCTTGGACAGTTGCATTTTGTTTTTGGCGCGCAGTTCAGTGTCTCTTTCCATGCGCGCCAAAAACAAAATGCAGATGACGCAGCAGATTCCACTAGTAGTAGATGTATTTCCCTGACTTTTTGCTCGAGGCAATTACAAAATTTAGAGAAAAGAGACCCACTTTTGGCTTGCCAATGGTACCAGATATTTCTTCCACTTTTAATATAGTATAAAACATGTGAATAGAAATTTTTAAATTTTTGGTTATATATTTATTTGTTAATTTTTTTATTAGATGAATAAAAAATTGTAAGTAAAAATAAACTTGTTTAGAAAAATATATCAAAACGTTTCAAAAACAAAAAATACAATGCAAATTTATTGACCAACTAAAATTTTTTTTAGAATTTTTCTTGACATATACTCAAGGCAATCGATTTTTGGGAGAAAAAAGCTTTGCTTTTTGTCTCTGCCGATGGTACCAGTTGTTTTCTCAACTTTAAGACACGGTTTTTGAGAGGAGCACGAATGGAAGACCCATGGTTTTTTTGACCCCCCTTTTTTATGATAGGAATCAAAAGTACAATATGTGGGAAGTAAAATTCATAAATATACTTGGTGTCAAAACTCAATATCCATGGCAGGACAGCTCTGAAAAGTTGGAGGTCGGAAAATTTGAGTTTTTGGCGATTTTTTTCATGAAACTCAAATTTCAGACCCATTTTTATGCTAAAAGTACCCATGTTGGGTATCGATCGATTCGTTTACATTAGCTGCACACGGCTATGACAATAGTTTTTAAAGTTTTTATCAAAAATTTTTATTTTCTATCAAAAAACCAAATATATGGCATAAAATGAAATTTTGAAGATTTCACGAAAGCTTGAATTTTCTCAAAATTTTTTGGTTTAAAATCTGGTTTTTGACTTCGCCATCGTGATTCTCGCGGAATTTTGGTCCAGAAAATGTGTTCAAACTTGCCAATAAAAGGTGGGGCCAAAGAGATATAGACCCAAACATGACGAGAACCAGAAAAATGCCCTATGTTATAGCATAGGGCATTTTTGCTGATGTAAAATTTTGATGCCAAAAAGTCTCGCTCTTCAGGAACACAATACTGTCAATTTTCTTTTTGTGAGCTTATCAATGTAAGCCTTAGGCAGGTACTTGGCAAAAAAAACTGCTGGGGTTTTAGTTTAAATACATGAAAGATTATCCAAAGTGTAGGGACAGTGTCAGAATTTGCCCTATGCTATAACATGGGGCAAAGTTGACCAAAAAAAAATTTTTGCCTTGAATTTTAATTCCAAGAAGGCCCGAATCAAATGGTCTGGTCTGAAATACACCTAAAAATATCACTTTTATGCCTAAAATCATCATATTTTGAAATTAAGTGCTTCAATGTTTTTTGTTCAAATTGGTCCCAAATGAGGAAAACTACGAAGAGATCAGATTTCAAAATATGATGAATTTATGCATAAAAGTGATATTTTTAGGTGTATTTCAGACCAGACGCATCAATTCAGGGCCTTGAAATCAAAATTCAAGGCAAAAAATTTTTCGTTAACTTTGCCCCATGTTATAGCATAGGGCAAATTCTTGACCTGTCCGTACACTTTGGATAATTTTTCATGTATTTAAAATTAAAACCCAGCAGTTTTTTTTGCCAAGTACCTGCCTAAGGCTTACATTGATAAGCTCACAAAAGGAAATTGAGCAGTATTGTGTTCCTGAAGAGCGAGAGGTTTTATTAGCATCAAAATCCACATCAGCAAAAATGCCCTATGCTATAACATAGGGCATTTTTCTGGTTCTCGTCATGTTTGGGTCATATATCTCTTTTGGCCCACCCCTTATTGGCAAGTTTGAACACATTTTCTGGACCAAAATTTCGCGAGAAATACGATGGCGAAGTCAAAAACCAGATTTTAAACCAAAAAATTTTCGAGAAAACCCAAGCTTTCGTGAACTCTTCAAAATTTCATTTTATGCCATATATTTGGTTTTTTGATAGAAAATAAAAATTTTTGATAAAAAATTTAAAAACTATTGTCATAGCCGTGTGCAGCTAATGTAAACGAATCGATCGATACCCAACATGGGTACTTTTAGCATAAAAATGGGTCTGAAATTTGAGTTTTATGAAAAAAATCGCCAAAAACTCAAATTTTCCGACCTCCAACTTGTCAGAGCTGTCCTGCCATGGATATTGAGTTTTGACACCAAGTATATTTATGAATTTTACTTCCCACATATTGTTCTTTTGATTCCTATTATAAAAAAAGGGGGTCAAAAAAACCATGGGTCTCGGCCCTTTGGCCCTTCGTGCTCTTCTCGCAAAACGCCTCTTAAATACACAAAAATAAAAATTGATGCCTGAGAAGGATTCGAACCTGCCAGCTGTCCAATCGCTTACACCACTACACCACTGACACACATGCAACCACTGTTGCACTTAAGACTTAACAATGAATAACTACATGAGGCCCAGGGACCCGGGTAGGGGGGAAGGGGGAAGAAATGAATACCTACTATCGTCCATTGAATAGATGCGGAGGAGGAGGAGGAGGAGGAGGAGAAGAAGGAGTTCGGACAAATGGTTTTTTGCATTTTTAATGGGAAAATAAATCGTTTTATGCAAAAATCAAAGGATAAACTATAGTCAATTCGATGTTTCTCTTTCCAATGCAAAAGAATCGAAACAAATGGAGCTTTCTGTGACGAATGGCAGCCTTATCAAAATTGAGATCTAGCAAGAACCCCAAAAACGTACACCTAGGTCGAAAAGAGGGGCTGGGCGCTGACACTTCGCTAACGCTTGCTCGCGCCCAGCCCAATTGGCCTGGCGCGAGGAGCAAAGCGACCGTCAGCGCCCAGGCCCTCTTTTCGACCCAAGTGTACGTTTTGAGGGTTAATGCTAGATCTTGAAATTGATAAGGCTCCTGCTCCTCACAAAAAGAATCCAATCGCTCTGATTCTTTTTGCATTGGAAAGAGCATCCTCGAATTAGTGTACACTCGCGACAAAACCGCCAAAAAGTTTACAATTTGGGGTAAGAAAATGAAAACAAAGTGCCGTCCGAACTCCTTCCCCGCCGCTGCCCTGCTGCTGCTGCCCTGCTGCCCTGCTGCTGCCCTGCTGCTGTTTCGCATCTGCTAACGAACTCCAGGAGGAATTGATTTCATCCCTTTGCTCTCCTTCAACCTGTTACTTGACGATAGATACTTCAGTTAAACTACGTAGAATCATATGCTCCAGTGGTGTAGCGGGTAAGCCATTGGACAGCTTGATGTAACTGGCAGTTCGATCCTCCTCCATGCGTTCAATTTTATTTTTCACGCCGCCAAAGAGAAGCTCTTTGTTCCAATTCGATTGGCCTGAAATGTAAAACCAAGGGAATTTCTCAATTATTTTTGTTTGCCAATAATTTTGCATAGCATCTACCATTTATCATAACTTTTAAAATTAATTCATTTATTTATTAAGAACTTTTTAAGTATATATTTATTGTGATTCAATAAAATTTTAACTAATAACATAATTTGTTGGTAATTGGGTATTGGTTCAAACCCAATCAAATGAATTTGTTTACTTATTGTATGTTAAAAGTTGAGGAAATAACTGGTACTATTGTACAAGCCGAAAAGAGCTTTCCTAAAATCGACTGCCTCGAGTGTAAAGTCGAAAGAAATTGCCTATACTACTAATGGAATCTGCTGTGTCACCTGCATTTTTTTTGAGGGCGACGAAAAAGTTAGGAACTGTGTGCGAATACAAAAGTCAAATGTCCCACAAGCAGATTCCATTGAGAAGTAGTATGGCAATTTCTTTGGGCTTTAATATGAAGGCAGTCGATTTTAGGGAGAAAAGAGCCTTACTTTCGGCTTGTCGATGGAATCAGTCATAACCAGTATCAGCTGAATGGTTGTGAATTGCATATAAGACTTTGGTTTTTTGATTCACAAGTCATACATGTCGATTCTGAATCGGTGTTTATTTCTGAAACCGGCTGAGAATCCAGAGACCTTTCCTCTTGAGTGACAAACTTTCATGCATGCTCATAGCATCTATAAGCAGTATCAGCTGAATGGCCGTGAATTGCATAAAAGACTTTGGTTTTTTGATTCAGAAGTCATACATGTCGATTCTGAATCGGTGTTTATTTTTGAAAATGGCTGAGAATCCACAGACTTACCTTTTTGAGAGAAAACTTTTACCCATGCAATGAAAACATTCCTTAATCGTTGGCATTTGTTACAGGCGAGTAAGTGTAAGTGGGAAAACGCTCCGCGGTCACCTATTGCGCTCTGCGCCATATACTTGTTGAACGTAAAGAACGACTGATTTCTACCGTGGAGCGGCCCAAAGGGCCGCTCCGTGGTTTATAGAGGTTACTCAACTTTTGTCCTCATATATATATGTGTACAGAATAAAATGCTACAGCATCAGAAGGATTATGAATTTTCTATCATCAAAAAGAAATAGACAAATATTAACACAGTCGTGATTTATTTTGAAATCAAATGTAAGCATAAATCTTAACATTAGTCGTTTCATCTGTTTTGTTCATTGAAAACTCCACTGGTCATTCATAAGCAAGCGGCAATTCATGGCAGAAACACTTTGTCAGTAGATAGTATTCTATTTTCTGTGTTTATCATTGATTTTTGCTTAATTTTTTTCTGACAAATATTTAAAGTTCACTTTTCAAATAAAACCAGTACAGCTTAACTTCCCAAATTAGCACTTTAGGCCTCCAAAAGAGAATACATGCCCCATTTGAAGCATGATTCGTAAGTAATCGGAGCTGGACTGAGTGCATTCTGTGGCTGTGTTGGCAGCAGTGTAAGATGGTCCCTCCGGTAAGCTCCCCCACTTCCGCTCGAATGCTTTCCTCCGAGTGGAAATTTAGAAAAACCCTTCAGCTGCCGGGTTT
>JASANA010008346.1:0-43351 GCA_030248095.1 Ptycholaimellus sp. GST1_10
TGAACAAGCATGTGTGATTTGTTTTACTGAAAAAAGTGAGCCTGTACCATTAAATGTGTGATACTACTATCGATAAATTGGAACCTGTGAAAGATGTTGCACACACATATATAGAGAGCAACATGACCTATTTTACACCCGTATCCAAAAGCTTCTTCCAGAACACTTTTGAATATGCCCGTAAAACAGGTCTATTTTAGGAAGAAATAACACACAACCACATGTACAGGGGCGGGATCAACCTTTTTTTATGCCTATAATTTTAAAAGCTTTCTACGAAACCTTTTAAAATACTACCCGTAAAAAATGGTTTTATTCTAGAAATATATATTAGAACTGTGGGGTTTGCTTTGCAAACCCTTGGGTTTTGACTTTGGATATTAATTACATGGAATGTTGGCCATTTACATGCCAATAAACTACGTTTATTGGCCTGTAAATGGTTTGGTTCGGTTTGATTCCCTTTGGTCATCAAACCTCATGTGCCGGGGTCATGCAGAGCTGGTTTTGCTCCCGCAAAACCACTCTGAAAATATAACAATGCGATTTTAGAACTGGTGGGTGGTTTTGCATACGTTGTGATACAAAACCACCAATTTACCAATACATATTGTTTAAAATCCTGGGAGTTTTCCTCACCACCTTCCGGAAAACAACTACAGAATCCAGCTTTGTTTTTTTTGGATCAGCATAATCCTGGTTTTCCACATTGTGGAAAACCAGGGAATATAGCTATGTTATTTAACCTCTTGAAGCTCCAACAGATTTCAACTTTATATTCTGCGTATCCAGGAGAATATTTTATCTCAATTTTAGATTTACCATTGGTATTTGTTTGATAATTCAGTTTCACCTGGTTTTCCTGATGGGAAAACCAGGGAAAATAGCTATATTATTATAATATGTTTTGCCTTCTACATGACAGGGGTGGCTAAGATGGGCAACCCCAGTCATGGGTTTGGCAATAAAATATATATATATATATGTATCTGGAAATGCTGTCCACGGGCGAATTCTCAACGGATTTGGACAAACTTTTTTTTTCCTGAAAGGTAATGCTATTTTAGGAAGATCTGGAGGGGTAGACCCGGAATTTGAACTTTTGAAACATTACTTTTTTGGGTAGAAAGGTTGAAAATTTGGGTATGCTGTAAAAGGCTCAATTCTCAACGGATTTTGACAAACTTTTTTTTTCCTGAAAGGTAATAAAATTTTAGGAAGATCTGGAGGGGTTGAACCGGTTTCCGAGCATTTGAAACATTACTTTTTTGGGTAGAAAGGTCGAAAATTTGGGTATGCTGTAAAAGGCTCAATTCTCAACGGATTTTGACAAACTTTTTTTTTCCTGAAAGGTAATAAAATTTTAGGAACATCTCGAGGGGTGGAAACGGTTTCCGAGCATTTGAAACATTACTTTTTTGGGTAGAAAGGTCGAAAATTTGGGTATGCTCTAAAAGGCTCAATTCTCAACGGATTTTGACAAAAAAATTTTTTCCTGAAAGGTAATAAAATTTTAGGAAGATCTCGAGGGGTGGAACAAGTCCCAGCGCATTTGAAACATTACTTTTTTGGGTAGAAAGGTTCAAAAATGGGGTATGTTGAGAGCTCCGTGGTCACCTATTGCGCTCTGCGCCATATACTTGTCCTTTCTGTGGATATATGGTTTCTATATTTATTGTAGATACAAAAAAAAATTCCCTTCTACCATGGATTTGATTATATGGTATTAATGGATTAATAGGTTATAATTTTATTTGCAAAAACTTTTTAAAGAAAATATTTTTTTTATTGCAGAATTGATTGGTATCCATATTTTGATGGAAATATGGTTGGCATCCTGTAATATATTTGGGCCGCACAGGTTTGATTTTAATTTCAATAAACAGATGAAAAAGGATTGAATTGCAGGTGATGGAATATACAATACTTTGATATATTTTTGGTGATATTATTGGTTTGGTATTACAGGTAATGGTGTATAGAGCATTTTGATTTTTTATTTGTGCTGAATATGATATTTGTGTTACCATATTTGTTGATATATTATTTTGTGTATTATTTGGTGATATATTATTTGTGATGAAAAATATATACTGAATCTGGTAACCCAGACCCACCTATGTATGAATTTTGGTAATAGATTTCCTAGTTAAATTCAACTTGAATTGTGGTCACTCAGGACCCACCTATGTAGTAGTATTATGTATATACCATGCCGTATGGAGCCCCAAAATACCTACAAATTACATATAATACGCCCTACTGGGTATATCTTAGGCCAGATTAGGTGGCATATTCCGCACTCCCATTCCACTTGTGTGAGTGGGAGATAGGTTTTTCACTCTCTTTGGACACTGTTACGTACAAACCAGTCATTTAATTGCAGTATTATGTATATACCATGCCGCATGGGGCCTCAAAATACCTCCAAAATACCTTTAATATGACCTACTGAGCATATCTTAGGCCTGATTAGGTGGCATATTCCGCACTCCCATTCCACTTGTGTGAGTGGGAGATAGGTTTTTCACTCTCTTTGGACACTGTTACGTACAAACCAGTCATTTAATTGCAGTATTATGTATATACCATGCCGCATGGGGCCTCAAAATAGCGCCAAATTATGTTCCAAAATACCTCGCCATCCGAATGGCAACCTTCCTCAAGGCATCCTATGCTCCACCAATCCAGTTCCTTGACACTCGCGTCTTTACAGACTCTGCCATCATCCTCACATGGATCCATGGCACTGCCCCAGACTGAGCCTATGAGAACCGACGAGTCGAGGAGATCAAGGCCAAGATCAAGGAGATCCCCAGCTCCGCCATCACCCATGTCCCAAGTGACCCGAACCCAGCATACTGGCTCACCAAGCCCCATGACCTCAAGGAGCTCCTGGCCAAGGACAGCATCTACGTCTACGGTCCCGCCTTCATCCACTCTTCCCCAGACCACGGACCAGGACGTAAGCCATGCCACTAAGGTGGATCAGGCCGTCAGCCCTGAGCCGGACCCGGGACTCTGCGCAGCTGCTGCACTCCTCTTCCCAGCTTCCATGGCACCCAAGGTGGACATCAGCTTGCTCCCAGCCTTGGCCGCAGCCACCCGCACCCGCAGCCCCTCCAGTCCTCCTTCCCTACTGCCCGCTCCCAGCCTTGACCACAGTCGCCAAGGCGCATGCAGCTCAGCCAGTGTCCCACGGGTTCCTAGCCTTCCTGCCCCTCCAGCGCTACAATCAGCTCCAGCCCCTCCTCTCCGTCTGTGCCAAGGTCCTCCATGCCATCGTCTGCCTTGCAGCCTGCCTCGGCCTCCCAGAGCCCCAGCTGCCTTGCTTCCCCACCCCATCCTCCAGCGAGTTCAAGCTCCGAGCGGCAGTCCAGGACTCCCTGCTCAAGAACATCAACCGCTCCGCCTACCAGGCCCTCTTCGCTGATGCAGCTTAGGCAGACCAGCGTCCAGCCCAACCAGCAGCCCATCATCTCCAACTCCAGCTCCAGGCCCAAGTCGACTCTGAAGGCTGTGTTTGGGTCAGCAGTCACTTCTCGGCAGCCGAGCCCGCAGGCCTCCCTCCGCTCCTTCTTCCCCAAGGACATTTCTAGACCTCCTTATCCTCGATGACCACCTCTGGCTAGGACACGCACCAAGTCTGTCATCCTGGGGTACCTCCACCAGCGCTACTGGTTCACCAAGGGCAAGCTCACCATTGCTTTGGCCCTCCAGCTTCTCTGCCAGCCCTGCCGGATCTGCAAAGCACCTCGCCTCACCCGCCCAGCAGATGCTCTAGTCCCAGTCCCAGCCCTCCTGCCCCCTCCAGCCCTGCGCCCACAAGCCCAGATCAAGATCGGGGAGGACTACAAGTACGCCAGGAGCTGCCCCCACCCCATCCAGTCCCAGCCCTCCTGCCCCCTCCAGCCCTGCGCCCACAAGCCCTGATCAAGATCGCGGAGGACTACAAGTACGCCAGGATCTGCCCGCTCCACATCCAGTTCCTGCCCTCCTGCCACCTCCAGCCATGCGCCCACAAGCCCTGATCAAGATCGAAGAGGACTACAAGTATCATAGGAGCTGCCTCCACCCCATCCAGTCCCAGCCCTCAGCCCTCCTGCCCTGCGCCCACAAGCCCTGATCAAGATCGGGGAGGACTACAAGTACTCCAAGAGCTGCCCCCACCACATCCAGCCCTCAGCCCTCCTGCCCCGTCCTAGCTGGAACTGTGCCATTTGTCCTTGCCCTGCGATACTGTTTTTGACGATGCCATACAGCCTACTAAGTGCTCGTGCAGATAAAGAATGAAAAAAAAAAGCTCAGCTCCCACCCCAATGCATCAGCATCAACCGCCCCACCTTCTCCAACATCCTAGTTGACCAGGCAGAAACATTCTTTGTCCAGCTATCCAGCAGCCCAGTCAAGAGATGGGTCCTCGTCATCAGCTGTGCAGCCTCCCGAGCCTTCCACCAGTAGCCCCTCAAGGCCTACATCGCCCACGCTGTCTGCAATGCCTTCGACCACTTCTGGAGTCTCCACGGCATCACCACTGGGACCATCTGGCTCAACAATGCCACATCCTTCCAGGCCGCTTCCAATGCCCTGGAGCCTGTCCTCCGCTTCCACCAAGGCCTCCCTCTCCCCATTGGCAGCATCACCTCCAAGCACAATCTCCAGGTTCAGCTGACCCCCATCAAGTCACCCTGGCACCAAGGTGGAGTAGAGAAGATGGTCAACCTCCTCAAGGCCTCCCTCAAGCCATGCCTCCTCCACAACCCAGTAGACAATGAAAGCTTCCACATTCTTCTCACCCACATCGAGGCAGCGATCAACGCACATCCCCTCTGCACCCTCAGCGATGATCCCAACGAATTCGGTATTCTCACCCCGAAAGCAGCCCTGGCCTCCATGCCTCTCCCAGAGCTGGCCGTAACCTCTCCCATCGATGCTGCTGACCTCCGCACCGCCCTCGTCGCCAAGGAGTCCACCCTTGCCTGCTTCTGGCATGACTTCTGCCATCTCTACCTCCCAGCCCTCCATGAGCAACATCTCCCGCTTCCTTCCTCAGCTAGGGCAGAAGCCTCTTATGCCTAGGGTAGATTAGTTCCAGGGTAGTCAGGGAGTTCATGAACCTGTCAGATCCACCCAGCCTATCACCCTTGCTGGTGGCCTGAAAGGGCTCCGGACTGATGGGGGAGTGGTGTGAGTGGGGGTTCGAAAGGCTAGCCTTGACCTGCACTCACTCTCGCAGTCTGAGTAGACACCCAGTGATAGAGTAGCTTCCCCCTTCTCCTACCCCTTCTCTCTCTTCTCCAAGTTCTGCTTCCGTTTCATGCAGTTCTATTCTTCTCCTGCTCACAGGCATTCCAGTTGTTTTTGCTTCAGTTTTCAACTGGTCTCATCTTCCTGCTCAACTTCTCTTCTCCCCGCCCCAGTGTCACGCAAGTGCGCAGAAGTGTGAGCCAAGTTTCTCTATCGTAGTCTGTCTCCTCTTAGGAGACACGAGTATGTACTCTGAGTGAACCTCTTGGGAATGTCTCAGGCGGCAAAAGTCTCCTGCTTACTTCTTGCCTAGCATCCCCTTGCTGTAGGGAAGAGGGGAGAGGGGGAGGAGGAGAAGAGCGCGGGCAGGGGAGCGCAGCGGAGCGGCGAACGAAGAGAGGAGAAGGCAAGAAGAGGAAAGAAAAAGAGAGGAAGAAAAAAAAAAAACCCCCCCCCTGCGGGCTATTGGTGGATTTGCCGCAGCCGGAGCCGGCGATGACGAGCTACTACTGCCTGGAGCTCTGTCGCGGCATGGACGCCAGCCCGGGCAGCAGCCAGCCCGGCCCAGTTCATCGCTTTCCCTGCCCCCCTCTGTTGGCCAATAGGTTTTGCAGTATGCCTATGCCGGGGTTCCACCTAACCTGAAGCAGCTTGAATGGCAGTCTACGCCGGGTGTAGGAGTGAGAAGAGCTGCGGGCTATTGGTGGATTTGCCGCAGCCGGAGCCGGCGATGACGAGCTACTACTGCCTGGAGCTCTGTCGCGGCATGGACGCCAGCCCGGGCAGCAGCCAGCCCGGCCCAGTTCATCGCTTTCCCTGCCCCCCTCTGTTGGCCAATAGGTTTTGCAGTATGCCTATGCCGGGGTTCCACCTAACCTGAAGCAGCTTGAATGGCAGTCTACGCCGGGTGTAGGAGTGAGAAGAGCTGCGGGCTATTGGTGGATTTGCCGCAGCCGGAGCCGGCGATGACGAGCTACTACTGCCTGGAGCTCTGTCGCGGCATGGACGCCAGCCCGGGCAGCAGCCAGCCCGGCCCAGTTCATCGCTTTCCCGCCCCCCCTGCAAAGGGACGCCCCCGGGCCCCACAGGAGGACCCAGGGAGAGGGCGTGCCGCAGCCGACGCCCGGCCCCCCGCCGCCCGCGCGCCCCCCCTTCCCTGGCCCCCCTCTGTTGGCCAATAGGTTTTGCAGTATGCCTATGCCGGGGTTTCTCGAGCAGGCAGCGGCGTAGAATGTCGCTGCTTCCTCAACCTCACAGGCTCCATTGACCTGGCGGGGCTCTGTGGAGAGGCCTGTCCCTTGGCCCCGGCTTCCAGCTGTGGCAGTGCTAGTGAGATGGCCGTTTATGAGATGGGCAAGCAGTCCCTGCTCACCCTCCATCTCCTAGCGTGATGGAATGAGGCTTTGTCAGAGCAGCAGGAGTCCATGGGCGCCACATGCACTGCCTATTATGCCATGTTCTTCACCAAGCAGGCCAACTATCGGTTGGCCGATGGCACTTTCACCTTCTGGCGGCTTCTACGGTGAGTCTGGATTCACATTGGCTTCTGAAAGATGGGCTAGTGAAAGGAGGGTGGTGAATTGAGACGGCACAGTGGCATGCGCGGACGGCTGGGCTTCCTTTGAAGGGCGCTGTTATCGTCAGTTTGCTGATGGTTTGCCAAGGTGGAATAGGCCATGGCTAGGAATAGGCTAGAAGTTTGCAGCCAGCAACTGGGCGGAGGCAATGCAGACATGCGGAGTGGAAGGGGCTTTGTTGGCGTCGCCTTCGCTCCGAGGGGGCCAATTCGGCAGATTCTTGGCCACACTGGCTATCCTAGATAAGGAGCGTCTGTTAGCTCAAAATTTCTTGTGCAGACTGCATTTGAAATCTACCTTGGTGACGGCAAATATTGCAAGCAAATATGGATTGGGAATTAGTGTGAGACAAAATTGGAGGGCACTGCCTAGCAGCAATCTGTACCTGTTGGGCGAAGCGGACCCCCACGGATACGGGGAGTGGCTTTGGTCCACTGCTGGCGACTATCTCCAGGGATACGTTCAGGACCGCCTTTCCTGTTCCCCTATTCTTTCCAATTATCTGATCTTAAAAGTCTTTTGCAGTTATCGTAAAATCGGGAAAGCGAAAAAAATCACATATGCTCATGAAAGAAAGTCAGAATATAATAGCAACCTGACGTACTAAGCATTAGCTTAGAATAAGTGTTAATTTAGAAATGGATGCATAAATGTATCCATAACCAAAAATGTTAGCTCCTCTACAGGAACGTTTTTTAAGCTTTCGGAACACAAGTATTGTGAAACGTTGTGCAACTTGACCGGTTTATTGTTTGAGCAGCCGAGTATGAAGTGGACTGGCATTTGAACAATGCCGCCAATATCGAATACCACGCGGACGGATCGGTTGGAGTTGATTGGGCCTTTTCACAGCCTCCATTGCAGCAGCTTTATTTTAAGCTGCCTGGCTACAGCAGCTGGCGCTGGAGCAAGAAGTCCACCTCCAGCTGGCCTCGTCGTTTCTTCTGCGAACGTGGCATGCACAGGGGCCCATGTTTCATCCTCCCCCTATCTATCCTCCATTTCAAACTTCTCTGCCCTTTCTGCAGTTGTCGGCTGCGGTGGTACTCCAATATTTACTGCCATCTACAGCAGTGGACATGAGCATACGGTACTCACAGTGCCTGCCTTTTTTCCATTCCAACAAATTGTCATCTCTCAGCTGGTGCGTAGAGCATTGTGGGAGTCAGTCCGGGCTGCCTATGCCGGGTCGCTGAACGGCGACAGCTGCAGTTGTCTTGGGAGCTTGCCGAAGGTTTTGCAGCCACATTCTAAACAGACATGTCTGACTAGCATTGATGACTGGGAAAGATGGAGAACGCAAGCTGCGGAAGTCTGGCCTGCTCCGGCAACCCCTACTAAAACTGCGCCAGCCTCCCTGGCGCTCTTGCCCTTTACAACATCAGTCTGCTTCATTTCGCTTTCTTTTCCCATCATCGCACATTTATCATCGCTCATTAACTGATAGCAGTTGAGAGACGCGTTGCCAGCTCGAGGTCTTCAAAAGAATAGACAGGAAGGAGGTTGTTAGGCGCCTACGCGACAGAGTGGGAGCAGCTGTGAGGGGCTGTACCTGGCCGGCATTCTACCCGACCCATACGGTAAACAACGTCTCCTTCCGCTCCACCAGCGGCCAGCTCAAGCTGCAACCTCGCTCGTTCCAATCCCATCCCTTCCTCGATCTTACCCCGCCTGTCGCCCTCTCTCCTCTTCAGAGCAGTCCACTGGGCAAGGATGTCCGATCGGCTTCACACAGTGGAGCGGCCAGTGCTACCTTCTTCAATGCCACATCAGGCCTGGACTTCAATGGGCGCTAACCGCGCCTGCAGGCATGCGAACAAAAGGAGCGAAAGTGGAACGAGACCTTCATGCATTGTTGAAGTGCCAAGAATGCGGAGCTGCTCTTCCTCCACCCAAAGGATGAGCAAGACTTTGTCAGTGAAACACTCTCCCGAGTCTACAGCTTGAGCCAGGTTTGGCCTTGCTTGTGAGTTGCTGGGAAGAAAAAGCCAAGGTGCAGCAACAATTCTTTTACATCGGTCTGCTGCGTCGGGAGGGCGGCTACAGCTGGAGCAGTGGTGAGTCCCTGGCCTACACCAACTGGGTGGAGGACAAGGACGCCACAGACTGGGGTGCACCCAACCATCTCCGATCCAAGGCCTGTGTCCTCATGCGCAAGGTTATCATTGTTTTATCCTCTTCTTTTTGCAAAATGTAGCATGAAATGGGTGGAGACAAAGAAAAGCGAAAATTAAAAGTTTATAGGGCGTGTTTGACGCTCGCTACAAATATCGATGGGAATCTACCAGCTGCGCCAATGTCCAGGCTGGATATGTGTGCAAAATAGCAAAAGGCCTTAGCGCACTATTTAAGATGCACAATAGAGATTTTCAACCTTTGCAGCATTCATGGGCTATTCTGCTCCCCCTGCAAGCTCGATAAACGCCAATCTCCCCGTGGAAAGTCTCAGCGTCACCCTTTGTACCGAAGCTTGTCGTGGCTTGGGTTCTCGCTCTTTCATCTCCAACATTGGCCCCCTATATTAGCTATTTCCAGGCTACAAGGGTGCCTACTTGAGTCTCTTGGCTTGTACCTGCGGCGACGAACCCGCTTCTGTTCACTTCAATTTAATCCCCTCTCTAAAGCGATACATGAACAGAATTGGCAGAACCTGAGCTGGCCTATGGATGCCAGCAGCCTGCTATCCTGTCCAGGGCACACGGCTCAGTTTTGCGGGACCTCCGGCGGGCTCAGTCCTGCCTACGCCGTCGGTTGGCGATGAGAGCAATTGCAGCCATCTGGAAAAGGAGAGCCAGGCTTGCAGACAAACAGGTGACGAGGCCGAACAACTGCGTGGACGCACATTTGCAGGGTCTCTGGGTTAACCTCACGCTGTTCACTGGCCAGCCGGAGGTTCTGAGCGATTGTAGAGAATTCGGTGGGTTCTTTTTCAATTGTTGCGCTTGGCGGGAAGGTTGAGCCTAGGATTGGTGGAATAGGCTTTTGCGGCAAGGGCTGGGTAGAGCGTGACGGCTCTTGCTACCGACTGAGCGTGGAGAAGACTCACCTGGACGACAGCAAGGGATCTTTGCTGGGCTCAGGTTGCCTCTTACAAGGCAATTGGGGAGATCGGCATGAATGCTAGTTGGAGGGCGGCTTTCTGGTCCATTTCTGGACTGGCGATGAGGTGGAGTGGTTGCTGGAGTCTGTTCTCAAACCTACGCCTCAACTCATTCTGCAGGAATTTTTATGGGCTCGATTTAGTTCTTGTAAAGAGTTTACTTTCTATGTCAATATGGCAACAACAATGGTGGCATTAACTTCATAGATATTTTAGAATATTGAAAGAAGCACTAGAATGACTAGATAAGATATTATAGTAAATCTTCATAATATGGGTCATTGGCTTTAAATGAAAAAAGCAGGGATAAATGTGATGTGGAGGAATATTGAAGTTGTCCAGGTTCCTGGGCGGCTCACCACCGGAGGCGAGGCTCCAGCGAGTGCGGCCGTGGAGCGACGGACTCCGCGGCACACTCTCCAACAACCCGGCCAATGATGAGCTCAACTTTGTCCCCATTCATTCCTCAAAACTTCTCTCACGCTACATTGCAAGAATATTGGAGGCGGGAGGCCCATTTCATTATGGGGGAGGGGACCCGGCGGGGCATGGCGAGACGGGGAGCGACATCGGCCAGGTCCGCCGCCACATTGGCAAGCGCATTCCCGGTCCCCGCGGCCTCCCCTCTCCTCACCATCCTATTCACCCCCCTCCCATTCACTCTTATTCCCCACCCTGCAGAGTACGAAGGCTGCCACCCGGGTGAGTAACCTCTCCCTGAGCTCCGCCAGCCTCAGCCTCCACGGAGATGACCAACTCTGTCTGCCTCTACCACGTGCGTCGGCCCATGGCTCACGGGGGCTCCGCGCACGACTATTCCCTTCCAGTCAGAGGCGGAGGTGGTGATGGAGGGAGACCGAAGGCGGCGGTGCGGGGCAGCGATTGTCACTGCCTCTCCCACTCGGCCCCAGCCGACCCTTTGACGGAGGAAGAAAGGTGGGCTCTACGGGGAGGCGCCGAGCCTACTGAGCGCCTCGGCCATCCGCGCGGCCGGCGGGGCGCCATAGGTCATGCGCACTGGTCCCTTCTTTCACACCTATTTTCTCACCTGTAGCGAAGGGAGCAGGATGAGCCAACTAAGTAGGATAAAGACACCTCCACTCAGAGAGGCCAGGAAAACCGCTAGAGTGAAGGTATTGCAGATGCGCCGGAAGGCCTACGAGAAGCCCTGCGAAGCGCTGTACCAGTCGGGGCATTCGAGCAGAAGGTCTTTATTGGCTTCAGCTATGAATATCTGCCTCATCGCCGCTCACCGCCGACCCATGGTTCTCCTTCTCTATTTCACATCCTTTGTTCATTCACTCCCATAATTTCGTTAAAATTTTTGACAATTCCGTTACTCTTAGTTATTTAGTTATATTCGCAGCACCTTGCGAAACGCTGCTCGTGGGACTCCTTTCTCCTCCCGCCTGCTGGGAGGCCCAGCTTGCACAACTGGGCCTGAAGCGACGAATATGCGGGCTCGTCAGGGGCAGGGATTCGCATGCCCTCCCAATCCTCTCCTATTGCCGTCGCAATGTAGGAGAGGCAAGGCAGATCCTCGTCCAGACGGGGCTGAGGGAGGGGTCGAAATGGAGGCAGGCACTCCCTTCGGGGGAGTAAAGGTGTGATGCGTCCCGGGCTCCTCTCCAAGTAGAGGCGGCTTGGAGTGCCCTTTGGTGGGGGCCACTCTGAAGGGTGTGGCAGGTAGCCACTCATTAGCAGGGCGCTCGGCCCTGTAATGCCGTTCCTCCCAGAGCTTGGGAGGAGTGGGGGGGTGGGGAGGGCCTCCACTTTACACCCTTTGGGTCGATAAAGGGGGGCCCTGCCAAAGCCGCTGCCTGTTCAATCTAGCCTCTTGTGTGCACAGTGTGTGCTCACTGGGGAACTAGAAGAAGAGGCATTGGGCAGTGAGGTGGTGCTGGTTTCGCACTGCTTCCAGCTGGCTAAGTCTTTCTCCTCATGATTGAGGGTAGGATACTTAGTTGGCCTTGGCAGAGTTGCGCAGCATGAAGCCGTGCTGGTCCAGGTCGTCGAGGTTGGCGGTGGGGATGTCGTTGGCGGGGCCGAGCGAATCATCCAACCAGTCTCACTGCATACCAAAAAGCTGTGCCATCTTCGGCACTGCTTTGCAGCTTAAACATTTGACCATCGCTTCACGCGGCTCTTATCAAACCGAACGAGTCAGCAATAGTGAATAGGAAGGCGGAGGTTGGGTGGGAGAGGGAGGGAGGGGGACGGCAGGTGTTGGCGGACTGGTTTCTCGTCGCCGCTGCGGCCCAGGAGCTCCTCCTCCCTCTCCATCGCATCGCTGCTCTTCACAGTAACTGCTTAAGCGGGCCTTGGCCGCCCGCTGCTCCGGGCAGGGCGCCAGAGCTCCTCCGGCCTCCGGGCACGGGTGCTACGGCCTCCGGAGCTCTGACTGCCCTGCCCTCCGCGGCAGGCGGCCTTCGGCCGCGCAAAAAAACTCTACTCAGTGGCAGTGCCAGTGAAAGCGATGAGTTGATCAGCGGCCATGCAGGTGGCATTGCACTCTTCCCCGCTCAGGCTTTCCCCACGCCCATAATCCAGGAGCTCCGATCCCGGCTCATCCAAATAGCAGCCACTCGAATTCAGCCCTTTAGCACCACCTTAATTGTGGCAAAAAAAGGAAAGGCAGCGAGTGGGGAAGCCTTGATGATAGGAAGCAAGGCTGCAGCCAAGCACTTCCACATGCAGTGCTTTTGCACCCTCCCAGGCTACTGGGTAGATTCGTAGACTGCTAGCGACTGGCGTTCGCAGGAGGTAATTCGTTCGCAAACTCTCTGCGTCTACATTCCCGAAAAATAGCTGCAAATCGATGCAGTTTGAGCTTCAAGAACGATCAGCTAAGTGAGACGTGAAGCGTCGCATAATTATAACCTGATTTGAGCCGTCATCGTTTAGAATGGGAAGCCAGGGTCCGTCATCGTCTTGGACAGTGAGGCGAAAACTGGTGACCCATCGGTTTTTATAGATGGCTCCCTGGGTGATGATTGCGCGGATGAGATGAGGCTCATTAAAATTGACCTAACAACTGCTATTTATTAAATATGCTCCCAGGAAAGTTAAGCATAGGAACCTGTAGATAGGTTCCTGATGTCCAATATGCCATGATGTTGTTCAAATATGCCGCTGGCTTGCTGATTATCTCACCAGCTCCAGTAGTGATGAGCTTCGTTTCGCAAGGTGCTGCGAATATAACTAAATAACTAAGAGTAACGGAATTGTCAAAAATTTTAACGAAATTATGGGAGTGAATGAACAAAGGATGTGAAATAGAGAAGGAGAACCATGGGGTGGGCAGTAGACGGCGATGGGGGCGGATACGTTGGCTGGCTGAAGCCAATAAAGACCTTCTGCTCGAATGCCCGACTGGTACAGCGCTTCGCAGCTTTCTGCATAGGCCTTCGGCGCATCTGCAATACCTTCACTCTAGCCGTTTTCCTGGCCTATCTAAGTGGAGGCTGTTATCTTTATCCTACTTAGTTGGCTCATCCCTGCTCCCTTCGCTACAGGTGAGAAATAGGTGTGAAAGAGAAGGGACCAGTGCGCATGACGAGTGCATGGTCGCCGCCGGCGCACGGATGGCCAAAGAAGCGCTGGCTGCAGGGCTGGGCGCATTCCCCGTAGAGCCCCACCTTTTCTTCCTCCGTCAAAGGGTCGGCTGGGGCCCAATCGGAGAGGCAGTGACAATCGCTGCCCCGCACCGCCGCCTACAAGTCTCCCTCCATCACCACCTCCGCCTCTGACTGGAAGGGAGTAGTAGTGCACGGACCAATGGTGGGCCCTGGGCGAGGCAGTGGTAGAGGCAGACGGAGTTGGTCATCTCCGTGGAGCTGAGGCTGGCGGAGCTCAGGGACAGTTTACTCACCGGGTAGCAGCCTTCGTACTCTGCAGGGTGGGATAGGAGTGAATGGGAGGGGAGTGGATGGGATGGTGAGGAGAGGGGAGGGCAGGGACCGGGAATGCGCTTGCAAATGTGGCGGCGGACCTGGCCGGTATGGCTCCCGTCTCGCCATGCCCCGCCAGACCTCTCCATCAGCATGCACTGCTCCCCCGCCTCCAATACTCTGATGTAGCTGAGAGAAGTTTTGAGGAATGAATGGGGACGAAGTTGGGCTCATTGGTGGCCCAGTTGTTGGAGAGTCCGCCGATGATTCCGTCGCTCCACAGCCACTCGCTGGAGTCACTCGGCTGGTAACCACCCAGGAACCTGGACAACTTCAATATTCCTCCACATCACATTTATCCCTGCTTTTCATTTAAAGCCAATGACCCATATTATGAAGAATTTCTATAATATCTTATCTAGTCATTCTAGTGCTTCTTTAGATATTCTAAAATATCTATGAAGTTAATGCCACCATTGTTGTTGCCATATTGACATAGAAAGTAAACTCTTTACAAGAAACGGAACGAGACCATAAAAATTCCTGCAGAATGAGTTGAGGCGTAGGTTTGAGAACAGACTCCAGCAACCACTCCACCTCATCGCCAGTCCAGAAATGGACCAGAAAGCCGCCCTCCAACTAGCATTCATGCCGATCTCCCCAATTGCCTTGTAAGAGGCAACCTGAGCCCAGCAAAGATCCCTTGCTGTCGTCCAGGTGGTCTTCTCCACGCTCAGTCGGTAGCAAGAGCCGTCACGCTCTACCCAGCCCTTGCCGCAAAAGCCTATTCCACCAATCCTAGGCTAATCCCGCCAAGCGCAACAATTAAAAAGAACCCACCGAATTCTCTACAATCGCTCAGAACCTCCGGCTGGCCAGTGAACAGCGTGAGGTTAGCCCAGAGACCCTGCAAATGTGCGTCCACGCAGTTGTTCGGCCTCGTCACCTGTTTGTCTGCAAGCCTGGCTCTCCTTTTCCAGATGGCTGCAATTGCTCTCATCGCCAACCGACGGCGTAGGCAGGACTGAGCCCGCCGGAGGTCCCGCAAAACTGAGCCGTGTGCCCTGGACAGGATAGCAGGCTGCTGGCATCCATAGGCCAGCTCAGGTTCTGCCAATTCTGTTCATGTATCGCTTTAGAGAGGGGATTAAATTGAAGTGAACAGAAGCGGGTTCGTCGCCGCAGGTACAAGCCAAGAGACTCAAGTAGGCACCCTTGTAGCCTGGAAATAGCTAATATAGGGGGCCAATGTTGGAGATGAAAGAGCGAGAACCCAAGCCACGACAAGCTTCGGTACAAAGGGTGACGCTGAGACTTTCCACGGGGAGATTGGCGTTTATCGAGCTTGCAGGGGGAGCAGAATAGCCCATGAATGCTGCAAAGGTTGAAAATCTCTATTGTGCATCTTAAATAGTGCGCTAGGACCTTTTGCTATTTTGCACACATATCCAGCCTGGACATTGGCGCAGCTGGTAGATTCCCATCGATATTTGTAGCGAGCGTCAAACACGCCCTATAAACTTTTAATTTTCGCTTTTCTTTGTCTCCACCCATTTCATGCTACATTTTGCAAAAAGAAGAGGATAAAACGATGATAACCTTGCGCATGAGGACACAGGCCTTGGATGGGAGATGGCTGGGTGCACCCCAGTCTGTGGCGTCCTTGTCCTCCACCCAGTTGGTGTAGGCCAGGAACTCACCACTGCTCCAGCTGTAGCCGCCCTCCCGACGCAGCAGACCGATGTAAAAGAATTGTTGCTGCACCCTGGCTTTTTCTTCCCAGCAACTCACAAGCAAGGCCAAACCTGGCTCAAGCTGTAGACTCGGGAGAGCGTTTCACTGACAAAGTCTTGCTCATCCTTTGAGTGGAGGAAGAGCAGCTCCGCATTCTTGGCCCTTCAACAATGCATGAAGGTCTCGTCCCACTTTCGCTCCTTTTATTCGCATGCCTGCAGGCGCGGTTAGCGCCATCAAAGTCCAGGCCTGGTGTGGCATTGAAGAGGTAGCACTGGCCGCTCCACTGTGTGAAGCCGATCGGACATCCTTGCCCAGTGGACTGCTCTGAAGAGGAGAGAGGGCGACAGGCGGGGTAAGATAGGAGAGGGATGGGATTGGAACGAGCGAGGTTGCAGCTGAGCTGGCCGCTGGTGGAGCGGAAGGAGACGTTGTTGCCGTCTGGGTCGGGTCGAATGCCGGCCAGGTACAGCCCCTCACAGCTGCTCCACTCTGTCGCGTAGGCGCCTAACAACCTCCTTCCTGTCTATTCTTTTGAAGACCTCGAGCTGGCAACGCGTCTCTCAACTGCTATCAGTTAATGAGCGATGATAAATGTGCGATGATGGGAAAAGGAAGCGAAATGAAGCAGACTGATGTTGTAAAGGGCAAGAGCGCCAGGGAGGCTGGCGCAGTTTTCGTAGGGGTTGCCGGAGCAGGCCAGACTTCCGCAGCTTGCGTTCTCCATCTTTCCCAGTCATCAATGCTAGTCAGACATGTCTGTTTAGAATGTGGCTGCAAAACCTTCGGCAAGCTCCCAAGACAACTGCAGCTGTCGCCATTCAGCCCGGCATAGGCAGCGGACTGACTCCCACAATGCTCTACGCACCAGCTGAGAGATGACAATTTGTTGGAATGGAAAAAAGGCAGGCGCTGTGAGTACCGTATGCTCATGTCCACTGCTGTGATGGCAGTAAATATTGGAGTACCACCGCAGCCGACAACTGCAGAAAGGGCAGAGAAGTTTGAAATGGAGGATAGATAGGGGGAGGATGAAACATGGGCCCCTGTGCATGCCACGTTCGCAGAAGAAACGACGAGGCCAGCTGGAGGTGGACTTCTTGCTCCAGCGCCAGCTGCTGTAGCCAGGCAGCTTAAAATAAAGCTGCTGCAATGGAGGCTGTGAAAAGGCCCAATCAACTCCAACCGATCCGTCCGCGTGGTATTCGATATTGGCGGCATTGTTCAAATGCCAGTCCACTTCATACTCGGCTGCTCAAACAATAAACCGGTCAAGTTGCACAACGTTTCACAATACTTGTGTTCCGAAAGCTTAAAAAACGTTCCTGTAGAGGAGCTAACATTTTTGGTTATGGATACATTTATGCATCCATTTCTAAATTAACACTTATTCTAAGCTAATGCTTAGTACGTCAGGTTGCTATTATATTCTGACTTTCTTTCATGATCATATGTGATTTTTTTCGCTTTCCCGATTTTACGATAACTGCAAAAGACTTTTAAGATCAGATAATTGGAAAGAATAGGGGAACAGGAAAGGCGGTCCTGAACGTATCCCTGGAGATAGTCGCCAGCAGTGGACCAAAGCCACTCCCCGTATCCGTGGGGGTCCGCTTCGCCCAACAGGTACAGATTGCTGCTAGGCAGTGCCCTCCAATTTTGTCTCACACTAATTCCCAATCCATATTTGCTTGCAATATTTGCCGTCACCAAGGTAGATTTCAAATGCAGTCTGCACAAGAAATTTTGAGCTAACAGACGCTCCTGATCTAGGATAGCCAGTGTGGCCAAGAATCTGCCGAATTGGCCCCCTCGGAGCGAAGGCGACGCCAACAAAGCCCCTTCCACTCCGCATGTCTGCATTGCCTCCGCCCAGTTGCTGGCTGCAAACTTCTAGCCTATTCCTAGCCATGGCCTATTCAACCTTGGCAAACCATCAGCAAACTGACGATAACAGCGCCCTTCAAAGGAAGCCCAGCCGTCCGCGCATGCCACTGTGCCGTCTCAATTCACCACCCTCCTTTCACTAGCCCATCTTTCAGAAGCCAATGTGAATCCAGACTCACCGTAGAAGCCGCAGAAGGTGAAAGTGCCATCGGCCAACCGATAGTTGGCCTGCTTGGTGAAGAACATGGCATAATAGGCAGTGCATGTGGCGCCCATGGACTCCTGCTGCTCTGACAAAGCATCATTCCATCACGCAAGGAGATGGAGGGTGAGCAGGGAATGCTTGCCCATCTCATAAACGGCCATCTCACTAGCACTGCCACAGCTGGAAGCCGGGGCCAAAGGACAGGCCTCTCCACAGAGCCCCGCCAGGTCAATGGAGCCTGTGAGGTTGAGGAAGCAGCGACATTCTACGCCGCTGCCTGCTCGAGAAACCCCGGCATAGGCATACTGCAAAACCTATTGGCCAACAGAGGGGGGCAGGGAAAGCGATGAACTGGGCCGGGCTGGCTGCTGCCCGGGCTGGCGTCCATGCCGCGACAGAGCTCCAGGCAGTAGTAGCTCGTCATCGCCGGCTCCGGCTGCGGCAAATCCACCAATAGCCCGCAGCTCTTCTCACTCCTACACCCGGCGTAGACTGCCATTCAAGCTGCTTCAGGTTAGGTGGAAGAGAATAGCGGAGATAGGACTGGGCTGGTTGTGGCAGAGGAAGCGGCCGCAACTGGCATCTATGCGTCCGCTCAAGTTCCCGTCCACCAGGCCGAAGTTGATGCAGCCGGGGCCGCTGGTGGACGGATACTCCAGGCCTGTTGGATGAAGCGCTGTGACTGAGTTGAGTTCTGGGAAGTGGGAAGAACCTAGGTCCAGGATAAACTGCGGCAGGTCGCTGATGGGGCCTGGGAGGTCGAAGGTGAAGCTGCAGTTGGTGGGGCAGGTCTTGCGCAGACCCGAGTACCAGCCGAATGTACCCAGGTCTTCGCCAGAACTGAGAGAATCATCATTGCGCAAGTGGTTGTGAATAGAGAAGAGGGCTACTCCAGCAACGCTTGTGCCACGGTCTCAAGTTCTGAGAAGCTGCTCCAGCCGATGGCTCGTGCACCGGATGTAAGGCCTGCCAAATTGTTATGATACAAAGAAAAGGGATGTGAGGAGAAGCACAGCGGGCAGCAGCTGTAGCCCCGTTGCCAGTGGAGGTAGATTTGTAAACGCAGGGGTAGCTCGGCAGAAGTCTGCTGTAGGTTTCCCAGTTCGGCTCGCAGGCTGGATGTTGACGGGAATCGAATTAGCAACAGAAAAAGAAAGCAAGCAGTACTGATAGCAGCGGGAGTAGTGGTGGTGGAAGTGGACGTTGAAGTTGACGTTGTTTTTGTAGTGGTTCTGGGCGTGGTTGTGAAGGTTGTTGTTAGCATTGAAGTTGTTGTAAGCGTTGCTGTTGATGCAACCGATGTTGTTGGTGACCAAGTTGGTGAAGACGTTGCTGTTGATGCAGGGAATGATGCTGGTACTGAAGTTGTTGTAAGCGTTGCTGCGGATGCTAACGATGGTGTTGATGACCAAGTTGGTGAAGACGTTGCTGTTGATGCAGGGGATGATGCTGGTACTGAAGTTGGTGTAAGCGTTGCTGCGGATGCTAACGATGGTGTTGATGACCAAGTTGGTGAAGACGTTGCTGTTGATGCAGGGGATGATGCTGGTACTGAAGTTGGTGTAAGCGTTGCTGCGGATGCTAACGATGGTGTTGATGACCAAGTTGGTGAAGACGTTGCTGTTGATGCAGGGGATGATGCTGGTACTGAAGTTGGTGTAAGCGTTGCTGCGGATGCTAACGATGGTGTTGATGACCAAGTTGGTGAAGACGTTGCTGTTGATGCAGGGGATGATGCTGGTACTGAAGTTGGTGTAAGCGTTGCTGCGGATGCTAACGATGGTGTTGATGACCAAGTTGGTGAAGACGTTGCTGTTGATGCAGGGGATGATGCTGGTACTGAAGTTGGTGTAAGCGTTGCTGCGGATGCTAACGATGGTGTTGATGACCAAGTTGGTGAAGACGTTGCTGTTGATGCAGGGGATGATGCTGGTACTGAAGTTGGTGTAAGCGTTGCTGCGGATGCTAACGATGGTGTTGATGACCAAGTTGGTGAAGACGTTGCTGTTGATGCAGGGGATGATGCTGGTACTGAAGTTGGTGTAAGCGTTGCTGCGGATGCTAACGATGGTGTTGATGACCAAGTTGGTGAAGACGTTGCTGTTGATGCAGGGGATGATGCTGGTACTGAAGTTGGTGTAAGCGTTGCTGCGGATGCTAACGATGGTGTTGATGACCAAGTTGGTGAAGACGTTGCTGTTGATGCAGGGGATGATGCTGGTACTGAAGTTGGTGTAAGCGTTGCTGCGGATGCTAACGATGGTGTTGATGACCAAGTTGGTGAAGACGTTGCTGTTGATGCAGGGGATGATGCTGGTACTGAAGTTGGTGTAAGCGTTGCTGCGGATGCTAACGATGGTGTTGATGACCAAGTTGGTGAAGACGTTGCTGTTGATGCAGGGGATGATGCTGGTACTGAAGTTGGTGTAAGCGTTGCTGCGGATGCTAACGATGGTGTTGATGACCAAGTTGGTGAAGACGTTGCTGTTGATGCAGGGGATGATGCTGGTACTGAAGTTGGTGTAAGCGTTGCTGCGGATGCTAACGATGGTGTTGATGACCAAGTTGGTGAAGACGTTGCTGTTGATGCAGGGGATGATGCTGGTACTGAAGTTGGTGTAAGCGTTGCTGCGGATGCTAACGATGGTGTTGATGACCAAGTTGGTGAAGACGTTGCTGTTGATGCAGGGGATGATGCTGGTACTGAAGTTGGTGTAAGCGTTGCTGCGGATGCTAACGATGGTGTTGATGACCAAGTTGGTGAAGACGTTGCTGTTGATGCAGGGGATGATGCTGGTACTGAAGTTGGTGTAAGCGTTGCTGCGGATGCTAACGATGGTGTTGATGACCAAGTTGGTGAAGACGTTGCTGTTGATGCAGGGGATGATGCTGGTACTGAAGTTGGTGTAAGCGTTGCTGCGGATGCTAACGATGGTGTTGATGACCAAGTTGGTGAAGACGTTGCTGTTGATGCAGGGGATGATGCTGGTACTGAAGTTGGTGTAAGCGTTGCTGCGGATGCTAACGATGGTGTTGATGACCAAGTTGGTGAAGACGTTGCTGTTGATGCAGGGGATGATGCTGGTACTGAAGTTGGTGTAAGCGTTGCTGCGGATGCTAACGATGGTGTTGATGACCAAGTTGGTGAAGACGTTGCTGTTGATGCAGGGACTGATGCTGGTACTGAAGTTGGTGTAAGCGTTGCTGCGGATGCTAACGATGGTGTTGATGACCAAGTTGGTGAAGACGTTGCTGTTGATGCAGGGGATGATGCTGGTACTGAAGTTGGTGTAAGCGTTGCTGCGGATGCTAACGATGGTGTTGATGACCAAGTTGGTGAAGACGTTGCTGTTGATGCAGGGGATGATGCTGGTACTGAAGTTGGTGTAAGCGTTGCTGCGGATGCTAACGATGGTGTTGATGACCAAGTTGGTGAAGACGTTGCTGTTGATGCAGGGGATGATGCTGGTACTGAAGTTGGTGTAAGCGTTGCTGCGGATGCTAACGATGGTGTTGATGACCAAGTTGGTGAAGACGTTGCTGTTGATGCAGGGGATGATGCTGGTACTGAAGTTGGTGTAAGCGTTGCTGCGGATGCTAACGATGGTGTTGATGACCAAGTTGGTGAAGACGTTGCTGTTGATGCAGGGGATGATGCTGGTACTGAAGTTGGTGTAAGCGTTGCTGCGGATGCTAACGATGGTGTTGATGACCAAGTTGGTGAAGACGTTGCTGTTGATGCAGGGGATGATGCTGGTACTGAAGTTGGTGTAAGCGTTGCTGCGGATGCTAACGATGGTGTTGATGACCAAGTTGGTGAAGACGTTGCTGTTGATGCAGGGGATGATGCTGGTACTGAAGTTGGTGTAAGCGTTGCTGCGGATGCTAACGATGGTGTTGATGACCAAGTTGGTGAAGACGTTGCTGTTGATGCAGGGGATGATGCTGGTACTGAAGTTGGTGTAAGCGTTGCTGCGGATGCTAACGATGGTGTTGATGACCAAGTTGGTGAAGACGTTGCTGTTGATGCAGGGGATGATGCTGGTACTGAAGTTGGTGTAAGCGTTGCTGCGGATGCTAACGATGGTGTTGATGACCAAGTTGGTGAAGACGTTGCTGTTGATGCAGGGGATGATGCTGGTACTGAAGTTGGTGTAAGCGTTGCTGCGGATGCTAACGATGGTGTTGATGACCAAGTTGGTGAAGACGTTGCTGTTGATGCAGGGGATGATGCTGGTACTGAAGTTGGTGTAAGCGTTGCTGCGGATGCTAACGATGGTGTTGATGACCAAGTTGGTGAAGACGTTGCTGTTGATGCAGGGGATGATGCTGGTACTGAAGTTGGTGTAAGCGTTGCTGCGGATGCTAACGATGGTGTTGATGACCAAGTTGGTGAAGACGTTGCTGTTGATGCAGGGGATGATGCTGGTACTGAAGTTGGTGTAAGCGTTGCTGCGGATGCTAACGATGGTGTTGATGACCAAGTTGGTGAAGACGTTGCTGTTGATGCAGGGGATGATGCTGGTACTGAAGTTGGTGTAAGCGTTGCTGCGGATGCTAACGATGGTGTTGATGACCAAGTTGGTGAAGACGTTGCTGTTGATGCAGGGGATGATGCTGGTACTGAAGTTGGTGTAAGCGTTGCTGCGGATGCTAACGATGGTGTTGATGACCAAGTTGGTGAAGACGTTGCTGTTGATGCAGGGGATGATGCTGGTACTGAAGTTGGTGTAAGCGTTGCTGCGGATGCTAACGATGGTGTTGATGACCAAGTTGGTGAAGACGTTGCTGTTGATGCAGGGGATGATGCTGGTACTGAAGTTGGTGTAAGCGTTGCTGCGGATGCTAACGATGGTGTTGATGACCAAGTTGGTGAAGACGTTGCTGTTGATGCAGGGGATGATGCTGGTACTGAAGTTGGTGTAAGCGTTGCTGCGGATGCTAACGATAGTGTTGATGACCAAGTTGGTGAAGACGTTGCTGTTGATGCAAGGGATGATGCTGGTACTGAAGTTGGTGTAAGCGTTGCTGCTGATGCTAACGATGGTGTTGATGACCAAGTTGGTGAAGACGTTGCTGTTGATGCAGGGGATGATGCTGGTACTGAAGTTGGTGTAAGCGTTGCTGCGGATGCTAACGATGGTGTTGATGACCAAGTTGGTGAAGACGTTGCTGTTGATGCAGGGGATGATGCTGGTACTGAAGTTGGTGTAAGCGTTGCTGCGGATGCTAACGATAGTGTTGATGACCAAGTTGGTGAAGACGTTGCTGTTGATGCAAGGGATGATGCTGGTACTGAAGTTGGTGTAAGCGTTGCTGCTGATGCTAACGATGGTGTTGATGACCAAGTTGGTGAAGACGTTGCTGTTGATGCAAGGGATGATGCTGGTACTGAAGTTGGTGTAAGCGTTGCTGCTGATGCTAACGATGGTGTTGATGACCAAGTTGGTGAAGAGGTTGCTGTTGATGCAAGAGTTGAGGTTGATAGCGTGAAAGGTGACGTGGAAGCTGTTGATGGTGTAGTTGATGCTGCAGCCGTTGAAACTGATGACGGGGTAACTTCAGTATTATTCGATGACATTGTTGGTCCGGCATATCCTTCTGGATTTGTTGATAATGACGTCGAGTTTGCCATTAGGGTCATCTCTGTTTCAGTCGAGGTTGCTATAGAAGTCGACGTCGAAGCGTTTGACATTATCGGATTAAGGGTTGTTGTTGTTGAAGAAAGCGAACTGTTTGTGTATGTTGAATTTGATGATGAGTTTGATGTCCAAGTTGAGTTGGATGCGGATACTGAAATTATTGATCTTGTCGCTAAACTTTTAGTTTATAGCAGCGTTGAAAAATAAACTGAGGAAAAATTACCTGCTGTGGCTAAGAATTTTATTAGGTGCAGCAGCACTCGCGGCAGCATATTTCTAGATCAGTTCAATCTAAAAACTTTCACTATGCGAGACAAATTGATTACGTGCGAAATATCAGACACATAAATATCTTGGAGAGGGACTCTCTGGTGGTTTAACTGTGAAGCTAGTGAGGCTGTGAACAATAGAGATAGCCAAACACAGCAACAGATCAAAGCCGCGTAGCTAATTTGCTGCTCTAGCAGGAGGGTATGTGTTGGAGAGGCGGCATGAAGGCTGTGTGGGTGCTGAGGGGTCGAGAAAACCATGCACACAAATCTTCGCTCATTGTCAATGCCTCGCAGCCTTTCCCGCAATAATCCACCGCTGCTTTGACGACGCTTATACATTTTGCTTCCTTCATTGTGCTTTCGCTTTGATGCAAGTAGACGGGGTTATTGGATTGAAGCCCGAAAAGAGTACTTTGGAACCAATGATGGGCATTCTTTTCATGGGAGTAAATCCATATTAGCAATTTTTCCAAATATGTTCAATCATCATAATAAATAGCGTAAAAGGGATCTGGCTGATGATGTCGCGTAGTGCTAGCGTCTCTACTGAAAGCGGGAGAAGGGGGCCTGGGAAAATAGTCAGCCTCTGCAAAAACCTCTCATTCATTCGTGCACAGAAATGTGATGTGAAACGAGATTGTTCAGCGAGTGAAGAGCCGAGCAGACGACTCATCCGGTCCGGATCGGCAACCACATTCACAATATCTAATGGTCGAGAGAAAACGTTCCAGCTACGCCTGAAAGAAACCGCTATTCAGATTATCCCTCAATTTTTGAAAGCAGGGACCCGATGCCCTGGACTAGTTGGCCAACAGAGGCATCCTGTCTGGCGGCCGGGGCTTGCTGGTTCTCTGGCAATGCTTCGGTTGAGGGCTGAGACAAAGAGGAGAGGGTGGAAGGGCGGCAAACGAGGTAGCTCGTCCTGTATCATCTGGAAGAGGTTGTTGAGGAACTTGAGGACATCGATCTTTGGCGGCGGCTGCTCTGTGTAACCTTTCAGCTGCCACGGCTGCGTCGTCTTCAAAGCCAAGCCTCCATTCGTTCCATGCCTTCACCAGTAAAGAGTAACCGGTGGGGCGGGTGTAGTGGTTGTAGTTGTGGTGGTGGAGGTGGTGGAAGAGGAGGAAGGGGGGATGCGTTGGTCGGTGTGGTTGTTGGGGGAGGGTAGGAGGGTGGCGATTTCGGACAGGGAAAGAGCGACGCCGGGTCGAGTGATGCGCTCCACGCGCTCTGGCTTCTCCTCCTCATACTCGTCGTAGTTGTAGAAACTGGGATCCAACACGAGGGAGGACGCTGCCTCACTTCGTGGCTGTAAAAAAACTCTGGTGGGCGTGGGTACGTGACTTAACGATTGTATGTTATGGGACATGAGAAAGCGGAAAAGCGTTTTCAGTAAACCACAGTCAATTTGAAGCACTGAATGTGAAAACGTAATCGAACCAAATCAAAAGATAGGTGAAAAACCTTTTCTTTGAGCGTGTCCAGGTATTCGCTGTTAGCGTAAAGAGGCAGAAAGCCAATGTCCTCACTAGTGACGTCTACTGGAACTGCTGCATTCCCAGCCTGCATTATGCTTCAAACTTAGCACTATAAATCTCCCCTCGTACAGCCAACTGGTTTCCAGGTCTCTTCAAAGCCATAGATATCTTCCTCCTTATCGTCCTGATTTGCTGACGGGCCCCGGTAGCCTGTTGGCAGAGGACTGGACGAGATAGGCCTTAGTCTGGCTGTCGGTGCAGCAGTGGAGGAGGCGATGGACTCAGCGGGTACCCGAAAACAAGGCCAATCATCAACCCGCTCACAGGAGCTAATAGGCTACAATAGTCCGCAAAGCGTTGGCCGCTGCAGGCTCAGTCTGATGCCTCCTGTTCATCTTCACCTTCTGCTCCATCTCTCCAGGAATAATCTAAAAACGCAGCTACTCTCCGTCCCAGGGAAGTAGATGTGGAGGAGGTGTAAACGGTGCGTCGGACGAAAGAGGGACGTCGGCGCCAGGCGGGGCGAGGCTTGTGCGGCTGTACAGGCCTAGTGATGACGGGGGCGGGGAGGCGGGCAGAGAAGCGCTCTGCTCGAGTGGGTGGGCGACGTCTGCCCATGCGAAGCGGGGGAGCTGCTTCCTGGCTGGCCAGATTCTGGACGGCGGGAAGGCTGTCGATAGAGAGGAGTGGGAGGCTGGCTGGGCGTGGAGGCAATGTGAAATGGCCCTCTCTCCCGTCTTCAATGAGCAATCGCTTTAGGATATGATACCATGAATTGGTGCCAACTGCGAAAATCGTACAATCAGAACCAGCTAACATCTACTTCAGATAACTTTGCATCTAGATCAATCCAGCCTAAATATTGTGGACATTGAATACTTTCGAACGCCCGCTTTTCCGCCTGTGTTCTTCCTTGGTTTTGCAGCATCGTGCAAACTATCTTTCCATCTGCCATTGCTCCACTTTCTTGGCGTTCAGTGAATAAAATCAGCTCGGGAAGAAGTACGCAGCCGACACAGGAGGCCTGCCACAGCGCCTCCGCATCTGGAGCCTGTACAGCCACGTCTTCGGCTTCTTCTCCTTCTTCAACGCCTCCTTCGGCGGGGAGAACTCCGGCCTGGACTACGGCTACCTGGACATCAGCAACACGGACAAGACGGCCAGCTCCTTTCGCCTCTTCGTCCATCCCAACCTCAGTTCCACCTCTAGGCTCTTCTTTTAGCCTCTCCTGTGTGTGAACTGAGCCCTTTCACTTTCTCCACAATCCCTTCTGCTGGCGCTGGCATTATCAGCAAAAGCAGCCCCTAGCTCTCTAGCCCTTCCAAACCTTCTAGAAATTTCTTCTTGCGTTTGTGACGTCAGCATTCAGCCTTGCCCAATCCTACAGCCTTAGTACCTACCTTCTAGGTCCCAAGCAGACGTGTACAGTAGATCTCTGTTGCGTAATGCTCTGCTAGGCTAGGCTAAGCTCAGGCACCCTGACCCACGCACATACACTGGCTCCCCTCATACCTACCTCCATTTTCACTTAACACACCTTCACTTTCACCCTTCACCTTTGTTGGCGCCCACTCCTTCTCCCCTTTCGCTCTGTCAAAAAAGCCCTCCTCAGGGCTAGAAAAATCAGAACAAAGGTTCAAAGAAGAGGATGGCCGTACAGCCCCGCTCCGCCTACCACCTGCGGGGCCCGTGCGACGACAGCTGCCAGCTCGGCGCCGGACGCGCCGCCAACAAGCACTCCTACAACAAGTTCCTCTGCAGCCGCTGCAACAGCACCGTCTGCCGCCGCTCCGCCGACGACGCCTACACCCCTCCAGGCTCCGCCAGCATGGAGGTCTGGCAGGCCCTGAACGTGGCCACCCAGACCGCCGTCGACGCCCACCGGCAACACCCCCGCATCATCTGCCACACCTGCAGCCGCGAGGACCAGACGGAGCCCCTCTACGCCCCATCCATCAAGGATCAGCTCATCGCCCTTCACCTCTACGAGAGCGAGGAGCACATACGCTACACACCGGTTCCCACTCTCCATCACACTCAGGCCCGGCAGGAAGCAGATGATGGAGACGAGGGGGAAGAAGAGGAGGAAGAAGAGTCGGAGGAGGAAGAGGAGGATGAGGGGGGGGGATGGAGGACGGCAACGTCAGCAACCACCAGACCCGGCCGCCATCGAACAGCCTACCCCTGCCCAGCTCTGGGCTCTCCAAGCTCAGCTCCAAGAAGCAGAGGAGGAGATACGACGCCTGCAGGCTGAGGCCCGGGGAGGAGCGCGCGGGGACGAAAGCTTCGACACAGCCACCAGCCAAGACCCACCGCCACTACCCCCTCTACCCTCAGACCAAGCGGGCCCGTCCGGGCTCAGGAAGGGCGGGAGGCCGGCGGAGAAGCCAGCGGGGAAGCCGGCGGGGAAGAAGGAGACGGGGAATACGCAGACGGCCAGCTCCGACATCACCAGTGTCATCCAGGTCCTCTCTGACACCCTTGCTTCAGCACTCAGTTGCTTGGGTAGAGACACAGAGGACCCTACTCGCCCAAAGCTCGGAAAGCTCACGCCAGCCTTGCCCACCTTCGACGGGAAGGACATGAGCGACTACAGGCGCTGGCGCGAGGAGTTCCAGTACCTCGTCGCCGACAACCGCCGCCTCAACGACAACGCCCGCTTTGCCTACCTCCTCATGGGGCTCAAGGGCAGTGCAAAGTCCAAGGTGCAGCACCTTTCCGCCGCGGACTCAGCCAGCTGGACGGAGGCCAACCGTATCCTGGAGGAGGTCTACGGGGACCCGGACGCCACCAAGGCCATCCTGTACGGCAAACTGCGCAACCTGGGCACCGTCAAGATGAACGAGCTCGCCAGCTTCTACGACAAGCTCTCCATCATCTCCTGCGAACTTCGATGCCAGGGAGTCCAGAGCCAGGACGACCTCGTCTACCAGATCCTGCCCAGCCTGCCCTACTCAATGCAAGAGCGGCTAAGGCGGTCCAGACTGGAGCAGCGGAAGCTACCGACGCCCAGCATGGAAGAGCTGCTCGCGTGGCTCCGCCTAGAAATTCAAGTTCAAGGCAGCCTCGTTCGTGAGAAGGAGAAGAAAGAGAAGCCCGAGAAGTCGCCCTCCCAACCCTACAGCCTACAATTGAGCCAAGTCGGCGGGGAAAAGGAGGGGACGGAGTCTGGAAAAACGAAAAAGGGAAAAAAGGGAAAAGAGGCCAAAAAGGCCCCGGGGAATGGAAAAGAGGCCCCAAAGGCCCAGGGAAGCGCTGAGCCTGGCTCTCGCTCCCGACCACCCTGCCCCTTCTGCGAAAAGGACCACTGGGCTCACCAGTGCAAAGAGGTGGAGACAGTGAAGGAGAGACGGCAGATAGTGCGCGAGAAGGGCCTGTGCTACAACTGCCTGAGCTCCAAGCACGCCGTCACCGAGTGCACCAGTCAGCAAACCTGCCACACCTGCAACCGCAAGCACCACACCAGCCTGCACCAGGACAAGGGCGTCAGCTTCGCGGCCAACCAGTTCGGGGATGAGACGGGGGAGGAGGAGGATAACAGCGTCTTCGGCCACTCCTTCTCCACCGCCATCGGGCCCAACTCCAAGCAGCTCACCGATGTCACCATCCTCCCTTACTTCAAGACCCTCGCCTACAACCAGAAGACGGGAAAAAGTGCGCCAGTCACAGTCTTACTGGACGGATGCAGCGATGCTAGCTGGATCGAAGAGGAGACAGCGGCCAAACTGCAGCTTCGACGGGGCCCAAGATTCACGGTGAGCGTGGCGACAGCGCAGACGGAGGAGAAGAAGAAGTGCCAGACGAGTGAGGTGAGCTTGGAGCTGCGGAGAGAGGACGGGGACCGGTTCGGCATCTGCGCCAGGACGACGCACAAAGTCACCGGCAACCTCAACGTCGGCGGCTTCATCATCAAGAAGCCGCTCCTCCAGGGTCACTACACCAACCTCCCTCCGGCAAGGATGCGAAGTCTGAAGGTGAACCTGCTACTGGGTGCGGACTACCTGGAGCAGGTGACGGGGCCGGACGCGGCGGAGGCAACAGCACTGTCAGCGGAACTGACAGAAGTCTCCTCGCCCTTCGGACGCATCCTCCGCGGCCGCGTCAAGGCCAACCACCTCAAACACAGCCCCAGCTACCGCACAAACGGCTTCTCAGCCTGCTGTCTCCAAGAAGATCAGCTAGCAGCAGCCGTGCGAGAGCAGACAGAGCTCGACGTGCTCGCCTTCCGCGCCAAGGAGCCAGAGGACGGGAACAGCGACTGCCGGACGCAGAAGCTGCTGGAGACCCTCTCGCGAGACAAGGACGGATGCTACACCATCCGCCTTCCCTTCAAGTCAGACGCCAGTGCCCTGCAGAGCGACTTTAAGGCCGCCTTTGCTAGGACCAAGCGCATCCACGACAAGCTCACTGAGGAGGGGCGCAAGGAGTACTACGGGGTCTTTCAGCAGCACTTGGAGAACGGCTTCCTGGAGGAGGTGAAGGAGACGGCGCCGCCGGGGCGCCTGGTGCACCACCTGAGCCACTTCGGGGTGGAGAAGGAGGAGAGCGAGACGACCAAGCTCCGCCCGGTCGTCAACGCTAGCGCCAGAAGCCGCTCAGGACCCAGCCTCAACGATCTCCTGGAAACTGGTCCAGATCTCCTAACCGACCTCCTAGCTCTCCAGCTCCGCCTCCGCTGCTACCAAGGCCTCTTCTTCTCGGACGTGAAGAAGGCCTTCTACCAGATCCGCATCCACGAGGACGATCGCGACGCCTGCAGAGTCATCTTGCCAAAGTTCCTCGACCGCCCACTGGACGAGAAGAACTTCCAGGTGTACCGCTTCACGTCGCTCATCATGGGCTCAACCAGCAGCCCCTGGGTCCTTCTCGCCTGCATCGGGCACCTCTGTGAAGAAGAAGCAAAAGAGGCAGAGGAAAGTGGAGGGAGCAAGCATGGACTCAGCCCAGCCGAGCTACGCAGCCTGCCCCACGCCACCTACATGGACAACGTGGTCGGCACCTTCGACAAGGAGGAGGAGGGCAAGCGCAAGGCGGAGGGCTACAGGGCCGTCTTCAAGGACGCGGCGATGGAGCTCAGGGAGTTCGCCTGCGGGAACAAGAGCGTCGTCAGTGGCCTCCCCGACAGCGCCGTCCACAACGGCCCCACCATCCGCGCCCTCGGCCTCGTCTGGGACCTGGAGCAGGACAAGTTCAGCCTCGCCCCACCCAAGCTACAGCAGCTAAGGAACAAGTCCAGCTACACGAAGCGGGAGCTCCTGGCTGGCTCAGCACGAGTCTACGACGTCTACGGCTACTACCTGCCAATCACCCTTCAAGCAAAGCTCTTTTTCCGCCAGCACGGGCTGGGGATGAAGCGCTGGGGAGATAGAGTGGACAGGAAGCTGAGCAAGGAGTACGCGGACCTGGTGGAGCAGCTGGCCAGCCTGGGGGAGCGCAAGCACAATCGCCGCCTCAACCTGGACCGCCACAGCCCCGTCGAACTCATCGTCTGCAGCGACGCATCCGCCAAGGCCTTCGGCTTCATCGTCTTTACGAAGCAAGGCAACAAGGTCGACTTCCTCTACGCCAGAAGCCGGCTCATAGGCAAGCAAAGTGGCACCCGGATCACCGTGCCTCGCACGGAGCTCTGGGGAGCGTTGGCCGGAGCTAGAGCCTCGCAAAAGATCCGCTCCCTGCTGGCCTCTCACCTGAAGTTCCAGACCACGCACTTATTCACCGACAGCCGCATCGTCTACTGGTGGATCAAGCAAAGCGAGTCCCTGAAGCGGCCCTATGAGAAGAGGAGAGTGGGAGAGCTGCTGGAGTACGTGGAGGCGGACAACGTGCGCTTCATCGGCACCAAGGAGAACCCGGCCGACTTCGCCACCCGCCCGCTCAAGGCCACCGAGCTCACCGCCGACCACCTCTTCTACACCGGTCCCAACTGGTTCCAGCAGCCCAGCAGCGCCTGGCCAGATGAAGGAGCAGAGCTCGAAAGCCTCCCAGAAGAACTTGCCCAGGGAACGCCGCGGAACAGCGGAGAGAAGGGGAAGCAGCAGGCAGAGCAGAGCATCACCTGCACCCAGCACTCAGGCCCGCCCCAGCAGCGGGGAGCTGGCTGGGGGAGAGGAAACGGAGGAAAAGAGGCGAAAGGCCCACCAAAAGAGCCAAAAGGGCCAAGAAACAATTCCCCCCGATCACCTCCACCACCACAGGGCGCCTCCAACAAGGCCTTCAAGCACAGCAAGCTCGCCCGCGCCCGCTCACCTCCGCCGCGATGGGGCACCGCCAGCGGTGGCGGGAATCGAGAGCAAGGGCCCCCCTCCGTCTCAGGGGGGCGAGAAGAAGAGGCCCCGAGCCCAAGAAAAGAGCAAGGGCCCCCTTCGTCTCAGGGGGGCGAGAAGAAGAGGCCCAGAGCCCAAGAAAAGATGCAAAAGGCGCACCAAAAGAGGCCCAGAGCCCACGAGAAGAGGCAAAAGGCCCACGAAGGAAGACAGCAAAAGAGGCCCAGAGCCCACCGGCACCCGATTTGCTGGAGCTGTTTGAAGAAAAACGGTTGAAAGGCTATCAGCATTTGATAGGAGTTGTCGGGTGGATGCAAAGGTGGCAACGAGGCAAGGGGGAGGAGGTCTGGGGCAAGAGACTGATGAGCGAGGAGCGAGTGGAGTCGGAGAAGTGCATCATCTGCGCCCTCCAGTCCAAGCTCAGCCCCGCCCAGATCACCAGCTTCAACGCCAAGCCAGACGAGGACGGACTCCTCCGAGCGCAAGGCCGCCTACACCTCACTCTCAGCCCCTATCTACTGCCAGAGCACTGGGTCTCCAACCTCATCATCCTCGACTACCACGCCAAGTTCGGGCACGCCGGCGTCGCCCACACACTCAGCGCCATCCGGGAACACTACTGGATACCCAAGCTCCGGCGCCTCACACTTTTCATCCTCAAACGCTGCCCAGCATGTCGCCGCCTACGCTCAAGCCCAGCTCCACCTCCGCCTCTAGGACGCCTTCCAGCCTCTCGACTACGCATCGAAGCCCCGCCCTTCAGCTCAGTCACAGCCGACCAGCTGGGGCCCTTCAAGCTGCGGAACAAGAACAGGGAGAGCAAGCGCTGGATCTTCGTCGCCCTCTGCAACGTCACCCGCGCCGTCTTCTTCGACCTCCTTCCCGACTACTCATCCACCGCCATCATCAATTCTTTCCGACGACTCTGGAGCTGGCGGGGAGTGACAAGCGGGGAGATCTACGTGGACAGAGCCAAGGCATTCGTGGGGGCGGCAAAAGTGCTGGAGACGGAGATCGAGGCCGCCCTCGGCAACGACTCCTACACCAGCTTCCACTTCCGTTTTGGGGCCATCCAGTCACCTTGGATGCAGGGAGGAGCAGAGAGGATGGTGAGGGCACTGAAAGAGGCACTGCGAGTGCTGACCTGGGGACGCGCGCTGGACGACGAGGAGCTACGCACACTGCTACTCCGCCTATCCGTCATCATCAACAGCCGCCCCCTCACCCAGCCCGCCTCTGGACCAGATGATCTACAGCCACTACGCCCCATCGACTTCCTCATGCCCGGCTACCGCCCACAAGCCTACCTACTCTCCCGACTCCCCCCGCCTCAAGGACAAGCCGCACAAGCTCTGCGTCGGCAACTGCTGCATCAAGCTCGGGCGCTGAAGGAAGCACAGGGACGCTGGAAAAAGGAGTACCTGCAAATGCTGCGAGAGAAGGACGGGTGGAGGAAGGCGAGAGGAGGGCAGCCGGACTGGAGAGTGGGCCAGGTGGCCCTGCTCGACGATGACGGGAAGCGGGCCGACTGGAAGCTCATCCGCATCACCGCCTTGCACCCTGGAAAGGACGGCATCCTTCGCTACGTCTCAGCTAGGACGGCTACGGGGCACGAGAGCACCTACCCAGTCCGCCGCCTGGTCGCCCTGGAGCTGGAGGAAGACGCGAGCAGCAACGCCCAGCCCGCCAGCAGCACCAGCAACGCCCAGTCTGCCTCCACTACTCCACCTTCATCTACTCCATCGTCCGCAAGCGCATAGAGGGTCCCTGCTTGTGCCTCGGCACTTGCACACCCTCTACACCCGGTTCTCTGGTTTCATCATAGTGGACACTGCTGGTGGTGCGCTGTTTGTGAGGAGTGGGCGGAGCGAGAGAGGAATGCGAGGGTGCGAGGCGAGCGCTGGAATGCAAGACAGATAACGGCCCTTTCAGCCCACCCAGCCAGCCGCCTACCCGTCTCCATCCGCCCTCAGCCTACTCGTGCTCAACATTCCACTGCTCCTCACCCGTCACTGTTCTTCAAACTCACCCTTTCCCATTGTCCCACTGCTAAGCTTCGATTGTTTAGCCCAAATTCACTCCGCCTAGTACCTTTTCGCTTACCAAACTCCTTTCTCTCTTCACATTTTCACCTGACTCTTCGGTGGTATCGTTATGCAAAGTGGTCCAATCCAGCGAGTGCTTCTTGCCCCTGGATTTGAGTCAGTGCCTCTTGCCTGCTCGCCCTTTGCTACGAGAAAGCTGAGGAGGAGGGAGGGGAATGTGGAGGAGGGCTGGAGAGAGGCGTGAGAAGGGAGAGGTGGGAGTGGAGGAGGGCGAGCCTAGGCCAGCCCCCGCTCACCCACCCTCCAACCTCCCACACACCCTTGCTACCCGCCTTCTTTCCCAACCGCCTTTTGGCACAACTTCAACCTCTTTTGATACTCATTTGCTATTTTAGGCTCAGCCCTTTTCGTTTCTACAAAAACTTGGCCTTCATGACTTGGTCTGGTTTAGTCGCTTTGGCTATCATGATTTGAGACAGCATTGTTTTATCTGTTCAAAAAAATAGGAATTTGAGCTTTTGTTAGAATGAGATTTGGCCAGAAATTTTGCTTTAGGATGCCATCAGGAAAATGCTCAATCCAATTTCAATGCTTTCCGTTTGACCAATTATTCAGCGATTCCCGGCTAGTTAGCTCTTCCCCATGCTTCATTGATAGCACCTTTGGCCTTTAGTTGGCGGGCAGTGATGTGGACATTGAATACTTTCGAACGCCCGCTTTTCCGCCTGTGTTCTTCCTTGGTTTTGCAGCATCGTGCAAACTATCTTTCCATCTGCCATTGCTCCACTTTCTTGGCGTTCAGTGAATAAAATCAGCTCGGGAAGAAGTACGCAGCCGACACAGGAGGCCTGCCACAGCGCCTCCGCAAATATTATCGAAACAAAAGCGAAGTCGATCAGTATATGGCTTATGGAGAAAAGCCACATAAATTTTGGAACATAAATCATGCTCTAACAATGGCGACGATCCCAGGAGCCTTCCGTGGCAGCGACGGCGTCAAAAAGCGGGGCTAGCAGAATCAGAAGCATGTTTTGCCTCCTAGCAGCCGTCCGTCCGTCCGTCCGTCCGTCTCTACGTCATGGGCAGTGCGGCGGGGGGTTTCAATGACTGCTCTCTTGAGTCAGAGAAGCAGGCAGGAACTGGTCTCTCCCTGCTCCTCCCTCCTCTCCGCTCCACCACTCCCAGTTCGCCCAGCAACCAACAAACAGTGCCCAGAGGCGAGAAGAGGGGAAGAAGAAGGGGCTCTTTCAAGGACCCACTCGGCACTGCTGGGCGGAAAAGGGAGGGAGGGGGGAATGCGATCTCACTTTCTGACCAACAACTGCTCCTGAGTCGGAGTGGGGGGTGGATGGAGGTGAGGGATTGGGGCAGTGGTGCGAGCGTTTCACGGCTGCCCTGGGGGCCTCTGGCCTTCACTGGTCACGCCCTGCGTAACAATCCCTATCACAATCCACCCGCGCCCTTTTCTCACACCCTCTTTCCCCTCCCTATCACAATTATGGACGCAATGGGATCATGCGCTTAGACTTTGCTGCGTCTTTATTTCTCCTCAAAAGAGTTTTTATGTCTGTCTGCTTTTGAGAGACGCCAAAAGTCATAATGTTATCGAATACATAAATTTGATAAAACTAAAAAACTGAGCACTTCAATGAAATAAAACTTTCACGAAGTCGGATCAATAATTTCAAAACGAATTTCGCAGAATTTTTTCTTCAACATGAAGAAAATAGGCAGAAAATGCAGTGGTTCTAGGCTCGAAGGCCTAGGTGTAGGAAGCGGCGCCAAAACGTGGGCCCTTCCCAGCGGCCGCTGAAATTAGCTCTGGTTCAAAGGCCTCATCTCTGTCTATCCTCAGCACATACCGAACATGTAGATACCAGTAGAGTGCGGGCAGAATGTTGGCCTTGATGAAGTAGGAGGAGCGGCGTTCTTTGCGCTGCAACATTTATTGCTCTCAGTTCAAGGCTTTCTGCTCTTTGTGGCTGATTTGAGGCCGATCAATGTGGGGCAACCTGATCCAAAGGCGTAGTTTCCAGTGGCTGAAGGTTGTAGTCGAATTCAGCCAACATTGCGGATTTCGGCGATGTCACCAGCGGACAAGATGCATAGCCATCGTACTAAATTGAAATACTTCACAAAGCGTCACAAAAAGGAGCAATGAGTATCATATGACCTACCTCTCCTATAAATGGTCGACCTTCCATGAGAGCCTCCAGATTTCGCCTAACAGCTCCCACTTGTCCCGCTGCAAAACTCCAGCTCGCCTCCTAGCCAGCTTTGAGAGATTGAAAAACGCGCACCCACAGCAGCCGCAGTCTTGGCGTTAGGAGAGTCCGTGCAGTCGCCAAGCCCGAATACGTTAGGGAACTTGGTGTGCTGCATCCTGCTCTTGTCCACCGTCACAAAGCCTCCAAATCAATCGCCTCCTCTCCAGTTGAACCAAGGCGAGATATTAACCGGCGGGATTGACGAGCTCCTGAGCAGCCTTGAGCTCTGGCACCGGGGTGCAGGGCGGGGAAATGTGGAGCATGGCGTACTCGTATTCCTGCTCCCCCACTTTCTGCCCCTCCGCATCCAGCACTGACCACCAGTCTCTTCACAATAGTTCACCAGAATAATCTTGGGGGGCCAACAGTCGAACACGGCGATGCGAGCGTCGGGGCGGACGGAGGACAGGGCCTGGCGGGTGTTGACCTGGATGCCCTTGGCGGCGGCGATGGCACTGAGGGGCTCCGCGTAGTGGGCCACGCCGAAGATCTTGGGCAGGGCCGTGTTGTAGTGCATCTGGATCCGCTCCCGCTTCCCCATCTGTTGTCAAGGCGGACGTGAGTGATTGAATGAAGGGGAAGGAGTGGTGAGCCTGTCGGAAAAGAGCGTCGGCAAGATAGGCGATCTTCTGCGGGGCGCCGGCGCACTTGATGGGTCCGTTGGGGAAGGTGAAGAGGGCCTGGCCTTCCGAGATGCCGCGGATGGCGGGCAGCGTCTTGTTCACGGTCTGCCAGGTGTAGTTGGAGCAGACGCCGGGCGTTTCCAGTGCTTCAGTGGCGCCAGGGATCTGCAGGGATTATCAGACAAAATTAGCATTTATGAGAAGGCCTAAAAGATGAGCACAGCATCGAAGTTCGGGCGGACGCCAGTAGCTATAACTAGGTAGTCGTACTTGATCTCTTTACCTGCTTGCGTTTCCACCTGACACAAATTGTCTTTATAGTTATAGAAGCCATTAACATGAAGGAGTGAAGGAGGGTATTAGAAAGAGGAGGAAGCAGGACAACCTTGTTCTGGTGTGGATGGAAAGCAGCAATGTGATCGCAAAGCCAGGTGGGGCCAGTGAGAATGGAGCTTTGATCGCGACGGCTCGTCTCCTTATCTTTCAAGCCTGCTCCAACTAGAGTCCACAATGGCTGGTAGAAATGATTCTGCAATGCATATCAATGCTGCCTTCACTTCTTTTGAGAAAATAATTTTAATTGTTCAACTTGGCATAGGGTTCACAAATAAGCTTGGCTAAAACTTAGTTTTGCGCCAAGATATTCAAGTAAATGTTAAGCGGCGGTTACCTAGGAGTGATTTAGTTGTTCTCATGGCATCAATGTTGACATTAAATAATATTTTTTCTTATTAGACGCCATAATTGGTGATGATGAATACATGATGAATATTTAATGAATAGTAGGCCTAGATAGCTCATAATGCTGCAGTGACATTTATGGTATTATGGCGCACGTACATAGGAACAGTAAAAGAGAGTATGCCTTGGAGGGTTCAATGACGAGGACACTGGCTTTGCCAAGCTTCCTGGCAAACTTGGCGCCGATGGCAGCTCCGCCCGCCCCGCCGCCCACCACCACCAATCGATACGCATCCTTCACTGCAATTCATTTCTCGCCTGTCCATTCAGTTTGTCTGCTGTCCCCGCTGTCATCATATGCCTGAGGCGGGGGAGATGGCATTGCTGTAACTGCGGCGCCCCACTTGCGTCACTCGTCCCAGCATCGTCTATGTAGGCCGGCCCAGATTCCCTCTTCCACCCTCCTCTGCTCTGCAAGTATGTACACTGCTGGCTACCAGAGTTTCGTGTTTCAGACACGTATACCTACGCTCAAAGAAGTTTTTTCATGCATCTTGTATTTTGTGTCCAGTTTTGCTCTGATGCGAAGATGAAGTACAGAATTGGAGTTTATTCCGCCCAGAAAAAGTTGCCAACCACCGCAGCAGAGTTTGTTTCAGCAGCAAAATGTCGCGCCAAGAGTGGAAAACTCGCGCCAGGAACCTTTTTTTGGGCCCACAGGAGAGGGCAGTTGTTGGAGCAGGGTGTCATGAGCATGTGCATCAGACTGAACGAGACACGCTCACCCTCTCTCAGCGCCTGTCCCAACCCACTGTGGATTTTATATTTTCTCATCCCTTCCTCGCGCCATCACGCCACTGAAACCGCGCCAATGGAAGAAAACAAAAGCGTACTTTAGCTGGAAAGGAAATGAGAGCCTGGGGCCCAGGGAAGGAGAGAGCATGGCCTAGTTGAGAAACGCCGGGTAGTGGGGGAGGGGGGAAGGTAGGGATTCATCAGTGCGTGCAATGTGGGAGCTTGTGATGGCCGCAAGACAGAAGCAATGCATGCATTAGCCAGGTTCGCAATCGTAGAAAATAGATGGGGCCAAGCGGTCCAAAGGACAAAGAGGCATGGACAAAGCGAAACAGAAGAGGAAGCCGATAGAGACCTCTGGGTTTGGAAAAGGGTGCGAAAATAAAAGAGCTTGACGGACTAACTAGGCTTTCCCTCTCACAGTATTTCATAGCGAGGACAGATAAAGAGTAGGAAGGGGCAGAAGGTGGATAGGAGGACTGATTGATGGCTTACAAAACTTGGGCTGGCCCTAGACATGCTGGTATAAAAGAAAATTGTATCCTCTTGCTGTAAAGTACACATGGGCACAATGTAGCGGGTTAGAAATATCCACAACTATATCTCAACGTAAAAGAAATAGCAATTTTTAGCGCTTGGGTAAAAAGGCTGGCATAGCAGGGCCTGTGAGGGCCTCTGTGAACGAGAAAGGGTGTTGGAGAGGAAGTTGGGGACGAAGACGACGTTGAGGCTTTACTTCTCACCCTGTTCCTTGGCCTGGTGTGCTTGAAGCACAGCCACAGCTTCATCCACCTGGAAGTAGGATAGATTAGTAGATGCAGTGGGAGGGGGTGTATGGAAACCTTGGTCTTGAGTAGCTCGTTGGAGTCGAGCATCATGAGGAGCTCGGAGTTGTCCATCTCCAGAAGCATGCCGGTGATCTTGCCGGCGAGGTCCGGGTAGTGTGCCTGGATGAGGGGGAAGATGCGCTCGCCCAGCATCTGCTTCTGGTCCTGCGGCGTGGCGTCCGCCAGCATGGCCGTCGTCAGCGGCTCCGTCCCCGCCCCCGGGATCGTCGACGACACGCCGCCCATCGCCGCCGCCGCCGCGTACGCCGCCGCCGCCCCGCCACCGCCCATCTGCGGCAGGGCATTCCGCACCGTCGCGTTGTACTGGAACTGACCCGCCGCACCCTTCAGAGCTCCCGCCTGCACCGACGCCATCCCCCTGCAATTGTCCTGAGTCTAGGAAGCTGAATAAGAGGAGGGCTGGGAGGGAAGAGGACCGCGTCATGTGAAGCTGAGGCATGGTGGCCATGCGCTGCTGCTGGAGCATCTGAGTGGACATGGGTCGCTGGCCGCCGGCCGCCGTCTGTCCGCCGAGTCGCATGGCGCCGGAGCCGGCCCGAGCGGCGGCCGCGGGGTAGCCGGGGATGAAGTTGCCGGCCGCCAGTCCGCCCTGCCCCGCCCCCGGTCGAGGGCCCATGCTTCCGGCAGCGTGGTTCCAGCGCGGGGTGGCGCCGCGAAGGCCGCCGGCGGCGGGGATGGCCGCGGGCAGGAAAGCTGCGCGAGGTCCACCGGCCTGCGGGAAGGGAGAGGCCGTCATGAAGTAGCCACCGCCGGCTGCTGCCCCAGGGTAGATCTGGTTGATGCCCGACTGCAAACGATTTGATTTATCAATGTTCTCCCTAGCGGTAACCTAAGCCAGGCATAGGATAAGCCTGCAGAGGCCAGCTTTGAATAGGGGGATGCCATGCTCTAGGCAACCGTTGGAACTCTGGAAGCTAATGAAACTGCTACCAAGCTACGAGGTTCGCCAACAAATGATGTTGGTAGGTGATTATTAAAAGTTTGTTGAAACATGAGGCGGTTGGGTGGAGAGGAGGACTAACAGCCATGCGCATGGAAGCGAGGCGCTGCATGTACTGTGAGGCGAGCTGAGCCTTGCGGTCCTCCTTGCGCTGGGCGAGGGCGACGTAGAGAGGCTTGGAGCCCATGATCTTGCCGTTCATCTCGGTGACGGCCTTGGTGGCCTCCTCGGGGGAGGAGAAGCAGACGAAGCCGAAGCCCTTGGAGCGGGAGTTGTCGTCGCTCATGACCTTGGCGGAGGTGATGGCCCCGAACTTCTCGAACTCCGCCCTCAGCTTCTCGTCGTCCACCACGTCGTCCAGGTTCTTCACGTACAGGTTCACTCCCTACAACAACCTCTTTTGAAGCTGACAGGGAAGGGGAGGGGAGGATGGTGTACCTGGTAGCGCTGGAGGCGCTCGAGCTTGAGCTGCTCGTACTTGCGCTTGAGCTCGGACTGTCGCTCGGCCTTCTTCTGGGCGCGGCCGACGAAGAGCTTCTTGCCCGAGGGGAGCTCGTACTCGTTCAGCTCATCCACCGCCGCCTCCGCCTCCTCCGGCTGCTCGAACGCCACGAACCCATAGCCCTGCACTCCTTCTTCTATGCCCTCCTCTCACCTTCGCCTTCTGCTAAGGGTGAGTACCTTGGAGTCTCCCTTGTCGTTCTTGGCGACGGCGAGGCTCTGGATGGCGCCGAACTTGGCGAAGAGTTCGCGGAGGGCGTCATCGCTCAGCTCGTCGCTGAAGTTCTTCACAAAGATGTTCGTGAACTTCCGCGCCGACTCTCCCATCTCACGCATGCGCGCCGACCGCGGCTGGAACCGCCCCACATACCTGCAAATGCCAATTCTTTGCGTTTCTATCTTTCTTCCTGTCCTTTTATAGGCTTTCCTAAACCTATTCTCTCCCCTCCTCCCCTCAGTTTAGCCTCACCAAAATTCGGCAAAAAAAATGTTCCCGACATGGTTAATCCCGACCATCACAGTTGAACTAGCAACTCAGCCGAGAAAGGGGAATATGCCGGATGCAGTCCGAAGACCGCTTGCTCTACGTCGTCGCCTCTTACGAGCCATCACTTTAGCAGACAACCCACGGGAGGCGGGCAGGGCAGGAGACGAACCGAAGTTCATCTCTACTACCGCTGCCGAATTCCGACGCTCTAACCACTCGGCCACTCAGGACCCTAACTCATGTGATCCTAATATATGTTTTATATTCGCTTATATCGGTCTGGTGCTGCTTCCAGTGCATCATCATAGTTTCTCCTTGCTGCTGCCGCTGGCATTGTGAAGAAGAGCGGGGGTGTTGGAGGAAATTGGCGCGAAAGAGAGTTGGCAGGGGAGGAGGATGGGAGAACCAGTTCCCTCTCCTCCCTCCCTCACCCCGCCACCCCCATTGACCAAGGCTAGGCGGTGGAGTGTCCGAGTGAGCGAAAACCCCGCGCTAAAAACAGCGGCGAGAAGGGGCAGAATGGAATGCGATCGCCGCCTCACACGAGCGGAGGTCTTCCGCCTCCCTATGCAACACAGCCCCCTCCCAACACCCCTCCCACCCAACCACCCTGGCCTAGTAGAGAGAGGAAAGAAGGAGGCACGTACACTTTCTTGCCGTTCAGCAGCATGCCGTTGACTTTCTCGATGGCCTTGTGCGCCGCCTCGTCCGTCTCGAAGTGCACGAAGCCGTAGCCCTTCGACGTCCCATCCTCATCCTGCGCCACCTGAAGCCAGAGAGAGCATGGGTGGAGAAAGGAGGGGAAGAGGGGGTAGTAGGAGAGTACCTTGCAGGAGAGTATGTTGCCGAAGGTGGAGAATGTGTCGTAGATGGCCTTGTTGTCGATGGACTTGTCGAGGTTCTTGATGAAGATGTTGCCGACGCCGGAGCGACGGAGGCTCGGGTCCCGCTGGCTCCACATGATCCGAATTGGACGCCCCTGCACCACGTCGAAGTTCATCGTGTCCAGCGCTCGCTCCGCATCCGCCGGCTGTCAAATCATCCCCCTCCTCCTCTTCATCCTCCTCATCCTCCACCTCCTCAGCCTCACCTGCTGGAAGTTGACGTAGGCGTAGCCGAGGGAGCGGCGGGTGATGGCGTCCCGGCACACGCGGATGGACAGCACCGGCCCCGCCGTGCTGAACTTCTCGAACAGCATCGCCTCCGTCACCTACAATCACACTCACCCATGGGAAGGGCTGGAAGGGATGGAAAGGAGAAGAGGCATACATCGGGGGCGAGGTCTCCGACGTAGAGGCTGCTCATGGGGTAGGAGGGAGCGGGGATGGCCGCCACTGGTGCCGCTGCTGCCGCCATCTCGTCCTAGCTGGAGTTTTTAGGGGTTTTTAACTTTTTTTCCTGATTTTTCTGCTAAAGTGAATGCTGTGATGCAACTGCTCCAGATAGAATGGTTGACAAGCTTCTGTGCACACAACGCGCCGCCATCAGATGCTTCAGAGGCCATACAGGCACCCGCTGTGTACGAAAGCTTCCCTTGAGGACTGCCAGCTCGATGGCTGGATTATCCAAGCGATAGATAGAAGGGCTTGGGGGAATGTGTGGGAAGGAGGGGGCCTAAGAAGGCCAGCGATGTAGGCTGGAAAGGTGGGAAGTGGGGTTGGGGAGGGAGAAAGTGCTGATTGTTTACCCAGCATCCCCCTCCACAACCAACGGGCGGCGGGGCAGCTTCAGTGCACGGACAAAAAACAAGGCCGCACTGCCAGGCCAGTGGCGACAAAAAAGACTGGCCCTCCCTCCTCCGCTGCTGACGCGGGGCAGAGAGCAAAATAGACGGGGGAACCAGTTCAGCGCCCTTTGGCCCCTCCCCGCTTGTCCCCCCTCCCGATGGATGGATAGGTGGATGGATGGATGGAGTAGAGACAATGCTGCCAAGATTTACACGCCTCACTAGGAAGGGACGGGGACAACAAGAGATGGCCTTGATGGAAACATCCTATGTTGCAGGCATCCTGTACTTGGCAGCAAAGCTGAGGCCTTTTTGCTTAGCAGAGTCTAGCCTGCCGCATGAGACAGCCTAGGCAATTGGAGAAGGGTCCTAAAAATAGCTTCCTTTAATGATGAAGAAATGTATTTAGGGAATGAAATGAGGACAGGGTCTAGTTCCAGAAAGTGAGCGCCAAAATGGCGAACTGCGGGGGAAGAGAGGAGGGTGTGAGAAGTGGAGGGTTTGGGGAGCAGTGGGGCAGGATTTCATCATGTAGGTACATGAGAGTGGCTAGGCGGCTATGTGGCAGGCCGTGCGTTGGAAGGGAGGGGGGAGAAGGACGGAGCAGGGCACTTCCCCTTATTCATCCCTCTTCAACCCCCCCCCCCCCGCTTGTTGGCCTGTACACAGCTGCCTCTTATCGGCCAACGCCTCCAGTCCCCCCTGCTACATACCTAACCAAGCCACTGCCAACCATAACATCTGGCTAGGGGCAAAAACTGGCAAGCGCAAGGAATGCGGATCTAGGCAAAAAAGCTCACCTGATGCTGAGTTGATGGGTGCTTGGACTAGCAGAAGTGCAGTGAGCCAGACGGACAGCGACGGGGGCGAATTTTTTGGGCTTTTTGGGGTTTTGAGGATTTTTTTGGGCTTTTAGGATTTTTTGGATTTTTTTGGCTCAGATTTTCATATAGGCAGGGGCACTGCTCTCTAGGCACTGAAATGGCCGACGCACAGTGCGTACTCCGAGCTTGGCGGGGCGCGATGAGGCTGCTGCCCTGGAAGCAAGGAGAAGCGAGGCGATGCGGTCCACTCAGGCTGAGGCCGAGCACTACAGAATGAACACATACCCACCCCTCCTCTCCTACACACCCCCCCTCCCCC
>JASANA010008347.1:0-12764 GCA_030248095.1 Ptycholaimellus sp. GST1_10
GCTTGGGAAACGTCACAGACAAACCCTAAGGTCTTCCCAGTCCAGGTAGGTTAGCAACTCTCCAGTTGGTGCAGGTGCCCAAACATGCTGTGGAACCTGCACAGTCGGCAGGAACTCGGCCAACTCCTCATTGCTGGACGCCATCTCCTTCACCTTCTGTGACCAAGTAGCCACACAAAGAGCAGATAGAGCAGCAGAGTGTTTGTGAAGGAGCATGTGAGGAAACACAAGTGTTACAAAGGGCTGGATGTCAGTAGGTTGATGCGCAGGCTGGCTATACACTCACCCCTGAAACTCATGCAGGCAAGCAAATAGTTGTGGGCCAATATGTGTATTAGAGAACATAACAATACAAAACAGGCAGCTAAATTCATAGAGTAATATGTGCACTAGAGATCAGAACAATTGGAAAATATGGGGAAAAAAGTCTTGAATACAGAACTGAACAATGTTGAATACAGAACAGAACAGAAGAATAAAATCTTTGTTAGAGAACAGAACTTTCCCATTTTTTCTGTACTGTTCTCTGCTAGACGAGTACTGTTCTCTACTAGACGAGTACTGTTCTCTATATTAATTATACCCCTGTTTTTACTGCGTCAGCAAGCTAGTCCTCAAAAAGAACCATTCAAAAGACGACTTCTTCACCTACGACATTTACTCTTTTGCCTTCGACTACATTCATCCTCCCCCGGAATCTGAATGGCCTCCAATTCCTGCTGGCTACGAGTTCATACCCCACTGGTGGACCAGATTTTGCCTTCAAGATTTATGCAACACCAACTATACCACTCCGCCCTGGGGCGACTGGCCAGTCCCAAAAGTTCTGGCCAACTGGCCCTATCCGCCGCCCCCAGCACCTCAGGAGGAGACTGCGAATAATTCGAAGCCTGCGCATAATTTGGAGCCCTATGACTGGGACGCCAGTTTCGTGGATTACTTGGAACGGGAGAAGAGCTTCGATCGTCTCGTTACCTTCTACTTCCTCTTAGGCATCGGCATCATCTTCATCTGCGTCTACATCGCCATCATCATTCAAGCCATCTGCGAATGCATCAAAGACCGCCAGCTTACCATTCACCAGGCCTATCCAACTGGTTTGTGCTAACTATTTTTTGACCTTATATTGTTTTACTTATTTTTTGCAGCCTACGTCGTACCGGCTACGCCTGTAGCTTCCAAAGAAGCCAGCGCGAAGCCTTTGCCTAAACCAATTAGAGGTTTATTTTCATTTTTTGATTCCTAACTAATGCATGGTTTGATTTTAGACAAGCCGTGGTGTCTGAAGAAACTTCCGAGTCCAGCTCGTACTGCTCTAAGTTAGTTTGCTTTGCAATTATTTTATTTGTGTTGAACTTTTTTCTTTGCGTTTAAAATTCATTTTTGCTGTTTTGTTTTTGTATTGCTTTTTACTTGCGTTGAAATTTTTTTATTTGCATTTAAAATTCATTTTTTGGTTGTTTTGTTTTTGTATTGTATCAAAATGTAAATATATGAAAAGGAAATGAAAAGACTCTTAATTATGGCTGTCCTTGCATCTTCCTTGAGATTCAACTAAAATTACGCCAATCTAAATGGCACTAGTCGACTACCGTAGTACTGGCTATCTTCGAAAACACTATACTTTTTAAAAGTTGTTTCCTATTCCGTCTAAATCTCTTAATTGTGTCCCAAATAGTTAGAAACGAGTGGAATAGTTCGGTATAGGAACGCTTATTGGAGCGCTAGCCCTAAATCTTCTTCTTTACTCTATTGGCTTTTTTAGCTTTACTACCGAACTATTCCACTGTTTTGTAACTAATTGGCGACCTGAGACCAGCCGTCTGGGGCGAGGGCCTTCTCTTTTCTTTCCGCCCTAATCCCTCTCTCCTACCTTCTCAATTTTCCCCTCCACTTAGCAGCCTTCTCGTTTTTCAACTAGAGCAACCAGTTGCAGGAAGTGAAAGCCTAGAACAGTCGCCAGAAAACCATGCCGGGTGATCTGAGCATTTTCGGCAGCAAGCGTCCGCGAGCCCAGACTTTCCATCACCAGGTTTCCGCCGCCTTCTCTTTCATCCTCATCAACCCTCTCTAAAGTGTCCAAACTAAATCCGACATCTCTTTCTAAAGTAAATCTGAGCCCTGTCCTTCCACCCTCAGCAACCACTGTAAACCATTTCCATTCCACTAGCTATGATGTCAGCTGCTGTCAGAAAAAGGGTCACTGATTTATCCCAGTTCTAAAATTAGGGTCTCGGTAGAAAAGAATCAGGGTGCAAGGTGCAACTCTCACCCATTGAAACTTTTGCGGCGTTGTTTTCAAACCTTGACAAACGTGTTTTCAGGAAATTCGGCATTCTTTTCGGAAATTTGGCATTCTTCAAAAAATGAAAAAAGTTAATTTTGGTCTAAAAATAGTTTAAGTGAAAATAATTTAAAATTAGTGGACAAAATTAATTTTCACTAGGAGAGGAACTAGGTTCAGAAAGCAAAAAACGGATCAAAAAAGTAATTGCTATGAATATGATGAAGCTTCTATTAGTCCTTTGGCTTTTCACGAATGGTTTTGTCAAAGCTGCCAATGGCACCCAAATCAGCAGTAATTCTACCAGTGTTAGCAGCACTTCTACCAGTTCTATCAGCAGCACTTCTACCAGTTCTACCACTATCAGCACTTCTACACCCACAATCAGCCAAAGCATCACTTCAAACGCAGCTTTGGGAAGCATCAGCTGCAAGGTCGGCGTCATCTATTCTCCATCCAACAAAAACATTCATGAAAATCATACTTGCCACTCTTGCAACGCCGTCATTATCCGCAAGAACAGTGCTGCCGTGACTGATTTAGACGCATATGCCACTCTCTTCTACTGTGATCAATATTTGCAACCGCCTCCCAGCTACTCCATCGCTCGCAAAAAGGACAACCAGCCCCTTTTCCAAATGCCACCATGTTATTCCAATCTTTGCATCAACGACTCACGCCTGAAGCTGCCAGATGATGTGGGCCAAAATATACCAGCCTTGAAACGTTGGCACTGGGCAGCCGGAATTCGTTGTCCCGACGGCATCTACGAAAAGCCTGGCAACTACAATTTCAAATGGTGCCATTTCTGCAGCGCTGAGCTCCTGCGTCTGAAGGCTGGGCTAAGCAATGAAACTGCCTCCTACAAGCTTTTGGGCGCCTGCGATGACAAATTCCTTCCCCCGCCATCCGGCTACATGGTAGTGCTCGTGCAGCGTTCTAAACATTCAGCCATGCCCGCCCAATCACCCGTTAAACTTCACTGCAGCGAGGAGGAGTGCTATCTGGATTTCGAGGAGCATGTACGCCATTATGGCTTGGCCAACCCGAATAAACTGTGGGCTTTGACATATTGGCATCTGGAGGGTCTGACCACTTGTGCTGTTGGCCTTCGACGCTATCGAGATGCGAAGAAAGACGTGAAAAGGCGCTGCCTGTCCTGTGGCTTTGTCTTTGTTCGATTGGAGACCAGCTACGTCTGCAGAGCTTATGATTGGTTACTCTACTGCGAGAATGAAATAAAGCTGCCCAATGGCTACATCATTGTTCCAGGTGACGAGGATAAATTAGCAAGAAATTTTTCCTGCAGAGCATATGATGATTTTCATTACGCTTATCCCAGCGGGCCTTGCAATGCTGTAAACCCGCCCCCCGACAACATTACTTGCTACGTGGGTCTCAATCGACAGGGCGGAGGCAAGACTCAGATTGGCTGTCTTGAATGCGTAAGCATCTTAGTGCACAAACAAAACCATTCAGAAGACGACTTCTTCGCCTACGACATTTACTCATATGTCTACGACTACGTTCATCCTCTGCACGACTACCACCATCCTCCTCCTGGCTACGAGGAGACAAGCCGCTGGATCTTCTTCTGCAACCAAGATCTCTGCAACACCAACTATACCACTCCGCCCTGGGACGACGTTGAAGTGCCCAAAGTTCTGGCCTACTGGCCCAATCCACCTCCAGCAACTCAGCCTGCACATAATTTGGAGCCCTATGACTGGGACGCCAGTTTCGTGGACTACCTGGGACGAGAGAAAGACTTCGATCGTCTCGTCACCTTTTACTTCCTCTTAGGCATCGGCATCATCTTCATCTGCGTCTACATCGCCATCATCATTCAGGCCATCTGCGATTGCATCAAAGACCGCCAGCTAACCATTCACCAGGCCTATCCAACTGGTTTGTGCAAATTGTTTTTTGAATTTATGGGATATTTTAATATTTTGCAGCCTACGTCCTACCGGTTACACCTGTAGCTTCCAAAGAAGCCAACGCAAAGCCTTCGCCTAAACCAATTATAAGTTTATTTTCATTTTATTGAATTTTAACTAAGGCATAGTTTGATTTTAGAAAAACCGTGGATGCTGAAAAAACTCCCGAGTCCTGCCCCGAATGCTCCAATTTAGTTTGCTCTGTAATTATTTCACTTGTGTTGAATTTTTTTTTGCGTTTAAATTTTATTATAGTCTTTGTTTTTGTTTTGTATCAAAATGTAAATAAATGTTTCGAATAGTTTACTGTGCAATCATTTCACTTGTGTTGAAATTTTTTTCTCATTGTTCTTGTATTGCATCGAAATGCAAATAAATTTATCTCATAGCTCACTTACGCAGCAGTTGAAAAGCTCATAAAAGGCTCACGGAATTGTAAATGGCGGCTATTTTTCTCACGGCTTTTTTTCTCCTCTTCTTGATTGACATTCAACTAAAGTTACGCCAATATAAATAGCACAAGTCTTCATGAATTCTTTAGGGTTTAAGTGGAAAAGAATCATGGTGCAAGGCCCAACTTTCACCATTAAAACTTTTGCTGCGTTTTTTCAAACTTTGACAAACGTGTTTTCAGGAAATCTGGCATTGCATGTTTTTAAAAAATGATAATAAGAAAATTTTGGTCTAGACACAGTCGATGTGAAAAAAAATTTAACATTATGAAAAAAATGCAATTTTCACTAGGTTAGGAACTGGGTTCAGAAAGCAAAAACCAGATCGAAAAAGTAATTGCTATGAATATGATAAAGCTTCTATTAGTCCTTTGGCTTTTCACGAATGGTTTTGTCAAAGCTGCCAATGGCACCCAAATCAGCAGTAATTCTACCAGTGTTAGCAGCACTTCTACCAGTTCTATCAGCAGCACTTCTACCAGTTCTATCAGCAGCACTTCTACACCCACAATCAGCCAAAGCAGCTCATCCAACGCAGTTTTGGGATGCATCAGCTGCAAGGTCGGCGTCATCTATTCTCCATCCAACAAAAACATTCGCGAAAATCTTACTTGCCACTCTTGCAGCGTCGTCTTCATCCGCAAGAACAGTGCTGCCTTGACTGATTTAGACGCCTATGCCGTTCTCTTCTACTGCGATCAGGACTTGCACCCGCCACCCAGCTACTCCATCGCTCGCACAAAGAACAAGCAGTCCATTTTCCAAATGACCTGTCATTCCAATCTATGCCTCAACGACTCACGTCTGAAGCTGCCTGATTATGTGGGCAGTAAGATAGCAGCTTTGAAACGTTGGCACTGGGCAGCCGGAATTCGTTGTCCCGACGGCATCTACGAAAAGCCTGGCAACTACAATCTAAAATGGTGCCATTTCTGTAGCGCTCAGCTCCTGCGTCTGAAGGCTGGGCTAAGCAATGAAACTGCCTCCTACAAGCTTTTGGGCGCCTGCGATGACAAATTCCCGTCTCTCCCTCCTGGCTACATCGTAGTGCAGCGTTCTAAACAGTCAGCAATGCCCGGCCTGTCATTCATTCGATTTCAGTGCAGCGAGGATGAGTGCTATCTGGATTTCGAGGAGCAAGTACGACAAAACGGCTGGACAAATAAGGAACTGAAGGTTTTGCGTATGTGGCATCTGGCGGGTCTGACCACCTGTGCTGTTGGCCTGACGCACTATCGAGATGCGAATAAAGACATGAAAGGTCGTTGCCTGTCCTGTGGCATAGTGTTTGTGCGCTCGGTCACCAGTCACGTCTGCAGAGCTTATGATTTCTTCCTCTACTGCGATGAAGACGTACATCTGCCCAATGGCTACATCCGTCCATGGAAAGAGGGCGTTTTCGGTGGCGGCAATTACACCTGCTTCGCAGGTGACCATTTCTTCGGCTCTCCCGGCCAGCCTTGCAACTCTATAGAGCCTCCGCCCGACAACATTACCTGCTACGTGGGCCTCAATCAGCAAGGCGGCGGTACGACTGTGACTGGCTGCTTTTACTGTCTAAGCTACCTAGTCCGCAAAAAGAATCATTCCGAAGACGACTTCTTCGCCTACGACATTTACTCTCATGCCTACGACTATGTTCATCGTCCTCCGGACGCTTCATTCCTTTACGCTCCTGCTGGCTACGAGAGTTCCCCCGACTGGTGGTACACCTATTGCCGGCACGATCTCTGCAACACCAACTATACCACTCCACCCTGGGGGGACGTCTATGATGTCCCCAAAGTCCTGGCCAACTGGCCCTATCCGCCTAAGGAGGAGACTGCGAATAATTCGAAGCCTGCGCATAATTTGGAGCCCTATGACTGGGACGCCAGTTTCGTGGACTACCTGGGACGAGAGAAGGACTTCGATCGTATGGTCACCTTCTACTTCCTCTTGGGCATCGGCATCATCTTCATCTGCGTCTACATCGCCATCATCATTCAAGCCATCTGCGATTGCATCAAAGACCGCCAGCTAACCATTCACCAGGCCTATCCAACTGGTTTGTGCAAAATGTTTTTTACCTTATATGATTTTACTTATTTTTTTGCAGCCTACGTCGTACCAGCTACGCCTGTAGCTTCCAAAGAAGCCAGCGCGAAGCCTTTGCCTAAACCAATTAGAGGTTTATTCTCATTTTTTTTTGATTCTTAACTAATGCATGGTTTGATTTTAGACAAGCCGTGGCGTCTGAAGAAACTTCCGAGTCCAGCTCCTACTGCTCTAAGGTAGTTTGCTTTGCAATTATTTTATTTGTGTTGAAATTTTTTCTTTGCGTTTAAAATTCATTTTTGCTGTTTTGTTTTTGTATTGTTTTTTACTTGCGTTGAAATTTTTTTATTTGCATTTAAAATTCATTTTTTGATTGCTTTGTTTTTGTATTGTATCAAAATGTAAATATATGAAAAGGAAATGAAAAGACTCTTAATTATGGCTGTCCTTGCGTCTTCCTTGACATTCAACTAAAATTACGCCAATATAAATAGCACTAGTCGACTACCGTACTACTGCGGATAAATGTGCAAGGACTTACACCAACTATCCTCCTCTGCCCTCCCCCCTTCTCCAGACCTACCCAGTGAAAGCGAGCAGAGCGCAGACAGGACACAGGGCAGGGGGGAAGGCAAACGCAAGCTCCCCAGCCAGTCTGGGGCCCTCAGTCCTTGGCACTCCCCATCCGGCCCGGACCCTCTCAATCTGTTTCCACTCAAGGCGCGCACTCCAGTGAAGGAGGGGTGGGGGGCAGAATGAGGACGGTGGGAGTGTCTGTTTGCCAGTGTCAGGACGCGGGAGGTGGTGAGACGCCCGCGCTCTCTGTGGCCTTTCAAACCTCTCCCACTCTGCCCTACCTACACTTGTCCCGCGCACACCCTTTTTCCCGCAGACCCAACAAATGAAGGAGGGAGCGCGACCTGAGACCAGCCGTCTGGGGCGAGAGCCTTTTCTTTCCGCCCTAATCCCTCTCTCCTGCTTTCTCAATTTTCCCTTCTACTTAGCAGCCTTCTCGGTTTTCAACTAGAGCAACCAGTTGCAGGAAGTGAAAGCCTAGAACAGTCGCCAGAAAACCATGCCGGGTGATCTGAGCATTTTCGGCGGCAAGCGTCCGCGAGCCCAGACTTTCCATCACCAGGTTTCCGCCGCCTTCTCTTTCATCCTCATCAACCCTTCCTAAATTCTCCAAACCAAATCCAACGTCTTTTTCTAAACTAAATCTAAGCCCAGATCTTCCTCCCTCAGCAACCACTCTAAACCCTGTTCCACAATCCCCTAGGTGGGTCTAGAAGAGGCGGCCATCAAGCGCCCCTTCGCGGGCTCCCCCTTCTCCCTGGCCGCCAAAGTGCCGTTCCCGCAGCCGGCGGCCAAGCCCCTGGACTTCATCGCGGCCTCCAGCCGGGCCGCCGAGCACTCCAACACCGTCTCCGTCCACAACTCCTACGACGCCTCCCTCGCCTCACACTACTCACACACCAACGACCAGGACATGGACACCGACGAGCAGCAGCCCAACATGAACACCACGCCCACCAAGCAGATCCGCCCACACCAGGCCCAGCAGCAGGGCACGGCCAGCCCCGCCACCCTCAACAACTACGCTCAGTTAGGGCCAGCTTTTTGGATCAGCTTTCTGGGCTTGGGATTCTGATAAGTTGATGGATTCAGAAGTTTCTTAAGATGGATTCAGAAGTAGATGGATTGTAAAATTGGTTTTTGCTCAAATTGGATTTCCTGAATTATTGTCCCAAATGAATTGATGGGCAGTTGAATGAGAGAATGGGTGTGAATTGCAGGAGCGGGAACTACAGTCCGCGCATGGTGCACGGGTTCTGTCGCCCGGTCTACGGCTCCTACGGCTTCCACTGTCCCTATCCCTCCGACATCTACTAGGCTACCCCTACCCCTCATCCCATCCCATTCTTTCGCGCTTTCATTTCCTGGACGGCCTAAGAAAAGGGGTGTTTGTGTATGGCTTTTGTAAAGGTCGAAACTCTGGGACGCAGATGATTCGCATCTGGCACTCCTGTTTCTTTTCACTTAGCACTGCCACGCGAGCCTTTTCGCCTTCTCAACTATACTAGGGTTTTCACACGGCTCCTAGTTCTTCACTCTTTCTCTCCCTCAATGTTGCGACTAGGTTTCCCAAATATTCTTTGTTCCTATTTCTGCGCAAACTCAAAATATTGACGTGGGGCGGCTGGAGATTTGAGGCTTTTTCTCCTTGTGCTTTTGCTATAGTGATGTCATGGCGTGAAAGACAGTCGCTGAAAAGACCCGCGCCGAAAAAAAGCAAACCAGCTTTAGTTTGTTAGGCACTGCTGTTATATTGCATTTCCTCGTTGGCACTCCTTTTTTTGTCGTTGGCGTCGCCCTCTCTCTTTTCCAGCTGACCAAGGCTTTGACTTCCGTCTCTCCTCCTTCTCTGTCCATGGACGTCTCTATACTCCTGCATTCTTTGCCCATTCTGTAGGGGGGCGATAAAGCAGCTGACAGCAGGCCCACATATTGCAATCAGCATCCATCCCAGAGCTCAGCAAAACGCACAAAAACATTTCACAATTTCCACAGCCCAAAAATTCCAAGTCAAGCCCGCTCTTCTGACGCACCACAAGTGATCCTCTCGTAGCGCCAGCAGCCGCCCAGCTCCGACTCTGACGGCTCACAGACTGCCCCACTTGTCCAGGCCCGCGTCTTCGCCTCCCTCTCCAACTTCCTCTCCACCCTACGCCACCCTTGGCTTTCCTCTTTGCGTTCTCATCAGCTGTTGCTGGCTTTACTTGAGGACCTGGGGCAGGCCTTGGCTGCGGCAGAAGTGCTCTGCGGCCAGCTTGCGACAGAGATAGTGCAGATGGGCATCGTATTCGTCGCAGGCACTCAAAAGGCTGGAGCCCTCTGGATGCAGGATGGGGTGCTGGAAGTCTCGACGGAGCACTGAAGAGGTGTTTGGGGGTGTTTGGGGAGGCTGGGTGGAGGTAGGGGTTGCCTTGTTTCACGCTGCTTTGGGTTGCCAGCGATTGGCTTTCTTTGGCGTTGCGCAGGGGCTGTGGAACGGGTTTGGCCAGTAGCTCCTCTTGGGTTTCTGCAAAAAGTTGCGGAAGAAGCTAATCTGCTGAGAGATCGCCTGGTGCAAGTGCCATCGCGATCATTATCTTGATTGATGGGCGAAGGGGAAGGCGCTATGGATCATCGCAAAATTAGCGAGGCATAAGAAATTTCGAAAGCTGAAATTTTAAAAATAGACAAGAAAAAACTTAGTGGATTTTTGCGGCTAATATAAACTTTTTATTGAAAAACAAGGTATACTCGGCTATCGCCAAGATGCGCGGCCTTTGGTCCAAATAAAAACCTCAAATAACATTACTATACCACCCATATGAATCACTGCCAAAAGTGAGCTGATTTTATTAAAAAATCTTAGGGATTTATGGATGTTCGAATTTTTGAAACATCAATATTTTAGGTTTTTGACTAAATATGAAGAGTTCATTTTAAAAAGTCCTTTTTTGAACTTCAATTTACCACCTTGATAGACGTTCATGCCAAAATTCAACTGATTTCATAGAAAACCATTGATTTATCGATGTTCGTAATTTTTGAAACATCAAGGATTTTAGGTTTTTCGCTATAAATCAGGAAATAATTAATATTTCGGAAATTCCTTTTGCCAGCTTCAAGATATCACCTTGATGGACGTACCTGCCAAAATCAGCCAATTTCATTGAAAAACCATCGGTTTATGGATGTTCGAATTTTTGAAACATCAAGATTTTAGGTTTTTCTCCATAAATCGGGAAATAATTATATCTTCGGAGATTCCTTTTGCCAGCTTCAAGATATCACCTTGATGGACGTACCTGCCAAAATTCAGCCAATTTCATTGAAAAACAAGTGATTTATGAATTTTCGTATTTTGAAACATCAAAAAATTGAAGTTTCGGCAAAAATGAAAAATTACGCCCATCCCAAAAAATGGCCTGGAGATACCACCCAGAAGGACCTTCATGCAAAAAATTAGCCAATTTAGGTGAAAAAGCGCGGAGGCCCGGCCCCGGAAAGACACACACACACACACACACACACACACACACACACACACACACACACACACACACACACACACACACACACGCGGCGCGCGCGCGCGCGCGCGCACACACACACACGCGCGCGGACAGACGGACGCAAAAATGGGGTAACTGCTTAAGCTGGCTCTTGGCCGCCTGCTGCTTCGGGCAGGGCGCAGAGCTCCTCCGGCCCTCCGGGCACGGGTGCGTCCAGCCCCTGCTTTGCATCACATGCTTGGCATGCTAGGCTCCGCTCCGGGGCCTCCGCACCCATGCCCTCCGCCTCTTGAGTCTGACTGCCCCTGCCCTCCGCAGCAGGCGACCTCCGGCCGCGCAAATAAAAAAACAAACCGTTTAAAGGCAGATCAGGGTTGAGCAAGTCGAAGGCCTCGCAGACCCGGAAGCAGTACTGCCACTCCACATTGGCCGCTTCAGTCAAGCACCAAGGAGCTTGATCGCCTCGGATCCTGTCAGCCCAATAAATTGACCACCACAAAAAGACTTTCCTCGACCAAGATGAAATGCACCTGCAGAAATTGTGCTCCCCATTAGCGCTGAATTTGTGCCTGTGCGGCCTTTGACTGCTCCAGGCTTGGCATGGGATGTCTTTCACCGTCTCTGCCTGTGCAAAGTTCAAAAGCTATTTTGGTGAGATTTTAGTGGCAAACTTTGTCGCCCATGTAGCCAGCTGGATTCCGGCATTCTGGGCTCCCCCGTCGGGCGCACTGACGAGCTTCCAGAACGCAGCCTCAATTGCATCATCTGATGGCAGGAACCCAGATGGGAAGATGTTGATTAGGACTGTACTTTGGATGGGTTCGAAAGGGGTTCTCGAGGTCATACTCTGCAACCATCATCTGCCGTTCAACTGATGCCACAATTGATGCCCAGCTGAAAACCATCGCAATCCCTATAGCAGTACTCCCATCGCTTCTCCGGATCCGTCGTGAAGCACCAGGGTGTGGCCGAGTCCTTCAAAAGACCACCAATTGCCCTGCCCCTCCTGTTTACACCACCAATTGAAGCAGCACCGTATAGCGACAGCGATTGTGGTCGCCCAGATGGCCAAATGCATGCCCGTGCGGCGTCTGAGCACTCCAGGCTTGGCAAAGGCGCCCGCTCACAGTGCTCGACTTCAGCTCCTCAGCCTGCTGCCCGTCAGAGCAGGCCCCAGAGCCACGCTTGGGCACAGCCGCGACGGCGGAGGACGCACACTGGGAACCAGACATGAGTCTAGGATGGGCAGGGGAGGCTGGGAGAGGCTGACAGCGCGGGGTTTTGTCCTTCGCGTACAGATCGGCTGATGTTGGCTCCAGAGTTGAGGTTGTGGCTGCTGCTGTCGTCATGGGCCAGGCCTGAAGTGATAGCCTATTTGTGATCGAGAGGTGTCATTAGTGCCCGGAATTGAACACCAGAAGGGAGTAAAGGGTGGTTGCTGCGTCTGAAGACTGAGTTGACAGGGCTGGGGACATTGTCGTGGCCTCGCCGCTGCTCATTTGGTTCGCAACTGGTTCTGAATGAATTGAATAGATTGAATAGATGGGGCTAGGTTTGCAGAAAAGAAAAGCCAAGAGGTAGGATGGCCTCGGCGGCAGCGATCTCCTCCTCGGAGCAGGGGCGGAAGCAGAACTCCCAGCGGGTCAGCGGGTCCGTGGTGTAGCACCTGAAGCACTGTAACATCACAACCATCAAAGGGGCCCATAAAAAGACTGACCAAGGTGAAAGGGATCCTTTGGTGCGACAGAAGTTGTGCTCCCCATTTCCCGCAAACTCATGCCGGTGCGGCGTCTGAGCACTCCACTGCTGGCACTGCTTGCCTTCAATCAATTTCCTCCTGCTGTCCAGTCCACTCCAATATCCAAGCACCATCCCAGTCTGCTTCAGATGATTTCTTATGGAATGGAATAAAATCCAATTTTATGAAATATAAATATCCTGGATTTTGTAATTGTGTATTTTGTGAAACTCATCCTTAAGCAAATAC
>JASANA010008349.1:0-28348 GCA_030248095.1 Ptycholaimellus sp. GST1_10
TTACCTGCGATTGAAGTAGGGGAATTTTTTTTATTTAGCTTAATTTGAATTCTACTTGCAATTGAAGTGGATGAAATTTTTTCTTAGCAAAAAAATAAGTTTTATATCTTAGATTGTGAACTTTGTGCACTGTAAAACTATCGTCAGTCCAATGTAAAACTGGATTAATTAATGATAAGAGAGCACCTGGCCAAAATACTAATAAGTGTATTTGAAATCTGAGGTCCCAAAAAAAAGTAAAATGTAGCAACATTTTTAAAAATTTTTAACTGACTCTGCTACCTATCTCCATTGCAATTAATTGCAATTGACTACAAAAAATATGCCTCAGTTTAATTTCACCTACATATGATAGTTTTCAAAAAATAGACAAAAATTTGGACTTAAAATTAAAAAAAAATTATATTTCAACTAATGGGTAAAGAGTCTGCAAAATTTGGGAGCCAAATTTTTGACCAAATAAATTGTCATTAAAGTAAGGTGCTCTCTTATCATTAATTAATCCAGTTTTACATTGGACTGACGATAGTTTTACAGTGCACAAAGTTCACAATCTAAGATATAAAACTTATTTTTTTTCTAAGAAAAAATTTCATCCACTTCAGTCGCAAGTAGAATTCAAATTAAGCTAAATAAAAAAAATTCCCCTACTTCAATCGCAGGTAAAATATAGATAAGAGATACTTTTTGGGTTAGTATAACCCACTATATAATAATTTCATCCACTTCATACAGGGGCAAGGCCCCTATGCATGGAGACGAAGATGGGGTTGGTGATCAGCTGCTTGTTCACCACGGCCTGGTGGAAGCCCATGAAAAAAATACCATAATCTACATCCAAAATTACCTATATGATGCTAATTGTAGGGTCAAAAACCCTTTAATATGCCTCCAGATGGAGTTGATGATGGGCTGCTTGTTCCCCACGGCCTAGTGCAAGCCCATGGAGACCAGCTAGAAGCAAAGGGCTGCCAGGATCATAATCTACGTCCAAAATTACCTATATGATGCTATTTGTAGGCACAAAAACCCTTTAGAATGCCTCAAGACGAAGTTGGTGATGACCTGCTTGTTCACCACGGCCTGGTGGAAGCCCATGAAGACCAGATAGAAGTAAACTGGTGCCATAATCGTATTCTACGCGCAAAGTTACCTATATGGTGCTGTTTATTTAGACCAAAAACTATTTACAATGCCTCAAGATGAAGTTGATGATGACCTGCTTGTTCACCACGGCCTGGTGGAAGACCACGCAGACCAGGTAGAAGCAAACGGGTGCCACCATCGTAATCTACGTTCAAAATTACCTATATGGCGTTGTTATTTTGGCGAAAACCCTGTAAAAAAGCATAAATATAGAGCTGGAATTGAAAAACATGCAAAAAAACCCAAAAAACTGAATTTTTACCCAAAAAGTTGATGTTTCGACCTAAAAAACGCGGAAAATGCCCAAAATAGAGGTGCCTTGATACTTTTTTGGCCCGATTTACCCTAGAACTGTTGAGATCTCCGCCCCAGAAGCAGCCAAAGTGTCTGCAACACTGCGGACGGACGGTCGGTCGGACGGTCGGACGGTCGGTCGGTGTGCGCCCGGACACCGGACATTTTTTTTAAAAAGTTTTTTGGAAATAACTTTTTTAATAAGGCTCTAAAAAATTTTTGTCTAAAGAGGACCCCCCACAATTCGACCACGGCGCGTCGATTGAGCCTATATGCAGCGTTCTCCGACGTCTCTGTGACGAGCTACAGCCTGCCAAACTTTGGGAAAGCTGCAATTGGTTGTGTTGCTCGATAAGAGGGGCTTGGCGCTACCGCTCCGCTAACGCTCCGCTCGCGCAAGCCCAATTCCAGTTTTGAAAAATGATGTTTCTCCGATTTGTGCCACCATCCAAGTCAATTTAGTTCTCATCTCTGTGCCACCCAACAGTCGTTTTTAACATGCACTTTTTTCAACTTTGAAACCAATTTGAAAAATTTGATAATTTTGTCCAAGAAACGATAGTTAAATGTGGACTGAATACCTCAATCGAAAGGTAATTTGTAGACAAAGGTGGTGTTCTTCAATTTTTGCATAAATTGTTTTGAAAAATGTCGATTTTTAATATCGAAAAATGTCGAATTTTTGATTTAAAAAAATAAACTTTTTCACAACAATTTATGCAACAACTGAAGTAAACACATTTTTTGTCTCCAAATTACCTTCGATTGATATGTAATAGCCCACATTTATCCAAAATTTCTTAGACAAAATTTTTTAAAAACTGAAACTGCTGGTTTCAATGTTTGATAAAAGTGCATGCTACAAAAGTGACATATTAGGTCAACTAATCCGTTTTTCGGAAAACGACTTGTGGCACGGAGATGAGAACTAATTTAACTTGGATGGTGCCACAAGTGATTCGAATCGGTGAACTTTTATTTTTGACCGCGGAGCGGCCCGAAGGGCCGCTCCGCGGTCTATAGAGGTTACTCAACTTTTGTCCTCATATAAATATATATGTGTTCCTGGAAATGCTGTCCACGGGCGAATTCTCAACGGATTGGGACAAACTTTTTTTTTCCTGAAAGGTAATGCTATTTTAGGAAGATCTGGAGGGGTAGACCCGGAGTTTGAGCATTTGAAACATTACTTTTTTGGGTAGAAAGGTTGAAAATTTGGGTATGCTGTAAAAGGCTCAATTCTCAACGGATTTTGACAAACTTTTTTTTTCCTGAAAGGTATTTAAATTTTAGGAAGATCTGGAGGGGTGCAACAAGTCCCGGAGCATTTGAAACATTACTTTTTTGGGTAGAAAGGTTGAAAATTTGGGTATGCTGTAAAAGGCTCAATTCTCATCGGATTTTGACAAACTTTTTTTTCCTGAAAGGTAATAACATTTTAGAACGATCAAGAGGGGTGGGACCAGTCCTGTATCATTTGAAACATTACCTTTTTGGGTAGAAATGTTGAAAAATGGGGCATGTTGAGAAATGGTGAAATCTCAACGGATTTGGACAAACTTTTTTTTTGCTGAAAGGTAATAACATTTTGTAACGATCAGGAGGGGTGGGACCAGTCCTGGATAATTTGAAACATTACCTTTTTGGGTAGAAATGTTGAAAAATGGGGTATGTTGAGAAATGGTGAAATCGGTTTTTGTGCTGTAATACCTGAAGTCTTGAGAATTGCACAGAAGACTTGATTTTTTTGTTCACAAGTCTTATATGTTGATTCTAAATCTGCGCTTACTTTTGAAATTGATTGAGAAACCACAGACTTGCTTTATTGAGTGACAAAATTTCATATATAGGATGCGCTCCGCGGTCACCTATTGCGCTTTGCGCCATATACTTGTTCAGATCAGGAATCCCACACTTTGAGCCTATCAAATTCCGCCTCTGGCTTCGCAAGCGATGCAGACGCGGTTGATCTTTCATAGATTCAGTACACCCTTTGTGATACTGCAAGTACTAGAAGTACTGGAAAACTATTGGAATATGAATAGCTCGGAAATACTCAACTTGTTCACTTATGGTTTTTCCTTTTTTAAACAATTGTTTATGGAATTATTAAATGTCATTTTTAATAACGATTGTTCTTTCAATATTTTATAGGCTTTTTCAATAACTTTTACGCTTTTACGGTGGCTTTTTTGATTTTTGACCACTAAACGGGCCCGAAGGTCGCGGTCTATACATGTGCCTGACTTTTTGTCTGTATAAATATGTCACTATCTTCAACTGTTGGGAACGGCCGAATTCGCAACCAATTTGAATTAACTTTTTTTCTGGAAACGTATTATGCCGCAATAAGATTCTGGCAGGGTGGAAGTGGTCCCGGACGAGTTGAAACATTACTTTTTTGAGTAGAAAACTTTTGTCAAAAAATCCCATTTTGCTCTGTAGCAGCTGAATCGTTGAGAGTTGAACAGAAGACGAGTTTTTTGTACACAATTCATTTATAACGGTTACAAATCTTTGCTTACTGATGAAATTGGTTAAGAACCTTTTGAGCACCAATGCCCCTTTGAGTGACAAACTTTTATACGTGTAAATATTAATTTCAGCCAAGATTGCTTCGCGGTTACCTATTGCGCTTTGTGCCATTATACTTGTTTTAATTTCCATTGAGCTGGCAATGCTGAATCTTCCTTTTTACAACCCAATATCCATTTGCACGGCTGCATTATCGAAAATATACGTAAGATTTTTAATATATTCCTGGGGCACTTATTTTTCGCGCTTAGGATAAGCATGTTCATGCATATTAAACCAAAATACCACCGTTAATACCACAGTATTTGCCAGCGTCGCCTTTCGTGAATGGTATATCGCATTTATTTAATTACAACATTTTTAAACTTAAATTGCATTTTAAGAAACAGAAATTTTAAATGAATTGAAAGAAAATGCCCATAAAACAAAAAGAGGCACAAAAATGCACAAAAAAGAAGCAAACAGGAAATGGCATACACTAATCCTCGGGCTATGAGCAGCCTCGGGCTTCTGATCGGCGTCGACCTGGGAAGCAGGGCCTGGGGCTTCATTGAGAGAGCGGGGCACAAGAGGGCTTGCAGGAGCATCCGTAGATTGGTTTGGCCGAGCACTGGCAGCTGACGTGCAAACCAAAGTCGGCGGTGCAAATGCGGGACGGTTCACGGCAGTGCCCGATGGAACAGCGGAGGAAGGTGTGGAGACAGGAGTGCTTGCATTCTGGGACCAGGAGAGAGCATCGGTGGATTCATTCAGCCGAGCACTGGCAGGAGACGCGGCGGTCGTAGGCGGCGTGGCCAGCAAAGTTGCTGGTGCAAGTGCGGGACTGAACACGGGAGCGTTTAGATGGGTAGCCCAAAGAAGGTTCCGGGGTGCAGGCATAGAGGAGAAACCCTTCACCATCAACTTCCCAGAAAACAGTTTCATATCCATGATAAACAAATCCATATTTTCGGCTGTTGCAGTACATGGTGCTGACGCATAAAAACATCAGAGCTAATTCATCGGCTTCAATCTCACCGCCAGAATCACTGCGAACCATCAAGGTCACAGCACAAATATTGCACAATTTTTCGGCCACGTCATCAACGCTATCCAGGAATATATGGTCTATACGGTTCTAGGTAGTGATGAGACCCTTGAGGCAGATTAGCGTCCCACCAAAGTCGGTTGGCAGCAGGTTCTGGAGAGCAGGTATAGTTGCAGTGATGTTGCTGGGCAAAGGCTGATGGAACATGGAAGTAGTTCTCATTGCACATGCCCAGGCAAAGCTGAAGCGGGACGCCGGGCTTGGTGAGCTCGGTTTGGACTATGGTGTTGCCGACAGGAACGTGCATATACTCGTATTCGTAGTTGACAGGATAGCAGACGGGTAGGAGAAGGAAGCTGCTGACCTTCGTCCAACCTCCGGCGCCCAACCGTCGCATCAGCTCCACGCCGCAGGCAAAACAGCCAGAGACTCGATCAAAGTCATGTTTCAGGCTCACTTTGCAGCTGTATGTGCGGGGAATGCTGGAAGCGCAAAGGGGCCGGTGTACTGAACATATAGTGATGCGAATTTTTGATAGGCGGTGTGAACATATTGTAGGCGGTTAAAATTGCAAAAACAAGCTTTTGGGCTGATCTGAAGGCTGGATCTTAAAAAGGGGTCAGAATATGTGACAATCATGTGCTTAGTTGGAGCAGATATGCATTATTGATTAAATGGCAGGACCTTACAATTTCGTGCTTAGTTGGAACAGATATGCATTATTGATTAAGAGAGCTTTTCTGAGAAGGTCAAAAGTTTGAAATAGAGGGGTGGACAAAAATTTTAACCCCCCTTTTTTATATTTTTTATGAAAAGTAGACATGTTTTTAAGACTTTTGGTAGAGTATGGGTGTTCAAAACTCAAAATTCGATTTTTGGCGAATTTTTGAATGTCAAAAATTGGCCGATTATTTAATCATCTATAACTCTCGATCTGCTCAACGGATTTTGATGATTTGACCACCAATCGAACCATCTCAATGAGAAGAATATTTTGTTTTTTTTGTTCATTTCTCTACGATCATTTCCTGCCGAGTTATTCACAAAAAATCAGTTTTTCAGTTTTCAAATTTTCAAAAAATTTATATTTTCGAAGTAAAATTTTCATTTGCGCCAGACGAGACCCATTTTTTCTGAAATTTCAGGTAATTTTACTTATTTGTACCAATCTATAACTTTGAAAGCCTTGGACCATCAGAGATATTTGAGGTTGAAAATTTGCATTCTCATATTGGCCCTATGTTATAGCATAGGCAAAAAATGAGCAAAAATTTTTTTGTCTCTGAATGCCAATTTTTTAGCCCAATAAATTTCTTTTAACCTGTATCCATCTAGCTGTGTGGTTTTTAGCTTCAGTTTTGACCTTTGAGTGCGATAATTTTGACTGCAACTTTGCATATGCTACAACACAGCCTATGCTACAGCATAGGGAAAAACAATATCAAAATTATTGCACTCAACGGTCAAAACTGAAGCTAAAAACCACACAGCTAGATGGATACAGGTTAAAAGAAATTTATTGGGCTAAAAAATTGGCATTCAGAGACAAAAAATTTTTTGCTCATTTTTGCCTATGCTATAACATAGGGCCAATATGAGAATGCAAATTTTCAACCTCAAATATCTCTGATGGTCCAAGGCTTTCAAAGTTATAGATTAGTACAAATAAGTAAAATTACCTGAAATTTCAGAAAAAATGGGTCTCGTCTGGCGCAAATGAAAATTTTACTTCGAAAATATAAATTTTTTGAAAATTTGAAAACTGAAAAACTGATTTTTTGTGAATAACTCGGCAGGAAATGATCGTAGAGAAATGAACAAAAAAAACAAAATATTCTTCTCATTGAGATGGTTCGATTGGTGGTCAAATCATCAAAATCCGTTGAGCAGATCGAGAGTTATAGATGATTAAAAAATCGGCCAATTTTTGACATTCAAAAATTCGCCAAAAATCGAATTTTGAGTTTTGAACACCCATACTCTACCAAAAGTCTTAAAAACATGTCTACTTTTCATAAAAAATATAAAAAAGGGGGGTAAAAATTTTTGTCCGTCCCACTTTTCAACCTCTCACAAAAGCTCTCTTAAATGGCAGGACCTTACAATTTCGCCTGAATATATTGTAGGCGCGCCTATCATATGTTCACCAAAAATGAATATATTGTAAGCGAACAGGGGGAAAAGAAGCCGCGTGCGTTTTTGAAGACATGATTGTTTATGACGCGGTCTCCTTTGCAAAACTTAGCCTTTGATTACCTTCCTTTTCTTGTCTATAAGATTTCCGCCGCCTACCATATGTTCAAATCGCCTACAGTTTGTTCCACGCCACACCAGCCATCGCCTACTGTTTATTCAAAAACGCCTACTGTTTATTCGCCTCGCCTACAATATGTTCAGAACGCCTACAATCCATTCGTGAATCGCCTACTCTTTGTTCATCAAAAAAGTAGGATGCTGCCATTCTTCTCCTTCAGCTCTTTGCTACTTCTCCATTGGAACTTAACCTTCAAATGCCCTAATCTTTTGATCTTTGTCTTTGGATTCATTAAAAACAGCTTCTTTGAAGATTTGACCGCCTACAATATATTCGCATCGCCTACCAAAAATTCGCATCACTAAAAATTCGTAACACCGGTTATATTTGTGAGGATGATTGTGTGCCAGTAAAAAATTCTGCACGAATTCATAGCAGGATTGCTCTCTGGTGCAGGTCAGTTGAACTTCTGGCTCGTCTATAGGCTGTTTGGTGACGGGATCTAAAGTGAAGGTGGCAAAGCGTCCGCACTTGAATGTTCTTGGCGATGCTGCTCACGATGTCACGCAAGGCCACCACCAACACCAAGCTCTTCTGGCGCCAGCCCAATATGGGTTATATTTTGAGCTACTTTTGCAAAACGTATTCATTACAGAAGATACAAATTAATTATGTGTAGCTTCGTTAAATCGCATGGAAAGAAGGCTCTGCATTTTTGCAATGTTTTTAAAACGGCTTAAGAATAGAGAGAGGCTGTGACGTGTTTTGATGTATGGACTCATAAAATAAATTCAGTGCGTAGTTGCTGTTCATGAAATAAATTTAACATCCGACACTTGCTAAAAATGTTGACCGCATGTGATTTGTAAAGCTCACGTGTCGTTACTATAGTTAGCGCATCAAAAATCGCTTATCGGGCTCTAAAAAGGGCAAAAATTTGGAACGCTTCACGAATTTGCGTGTCATCCTTGCGCTGAAAGGATTGCACGCAAATTTGATTGGCGTTCCAATTATTTTTTAATCTCTGAAACGTTAAGATAGGCATAGTTCTGAAAACCTACAGCATAAGGGGAGCTGTCCACTGGGTCATTTTGAAACATCACAGGATTGAGTAGGTCTCAAAATTCAGTCAATTTCAAGAAGTCATATTTCTTGTTCTAAAACAGATATTCAAATTCTGTAAAAGAGCGATTGTAAAGCTAGGTTATTTAAAAATACCACAGAAGATTGGGTATCTAGGATAAAATATTTAACATTTTTCAGCAATTCCTGTAGAGCACATTTTACCAATTTTTCTGTTATTTGAAAAATGACCAATTTGACCTAATTAAGAGTTAAGGGTAATAATGAATGCTGGTATCTGTTACTTGGCAAGGGTGATGTCAAGGCATATAATGTGGCTGGGCGATGTATTTTTTTGCATAATAAATGATAGGTGGGCCGTTATAAACACACAGAAGTTGGACAAAAATGGATGAAATTAGACCATTTTTGGACAGTTTTTGGTAGACTATGAAGAATAATTAGTAAATGATGATTGATGTTGTAATGAATCTGAAAAATCTGACCAAAAAGACATTATTTGGTCACAGAAAGTGATACCAAAAAGGTAAGGGGTAAGGTGTCAGAGATGTGAAAATATGTCAAAAATGGGTGTGTATATGCAATACATTTGCTGTTTTCAGTAGAAGGTTAATGTAGGACTTTGTTGAATCGAGACGCAATGTAAGACAAAGTTAGAAATGGGACAGTTTGGGGTAGAACAGCTTTGGAAATTTGGAAAAATGTTGATAATTGACAGAGTTTGGTCTGTGGAAAGTGCTGATTGGGGGTCATAATGTTATATATTTTCCTAAATTTGACAGGTTGTCACGCACTCAATATAGCAGCTACAAGGGTTTTCTCACCGGATTTGGATTGGGACAAGCCAGGGGCATCTTTTTGTAAAAAGTGGAGCATTTTTGGGTGTGACTGGGTTACCCCCCGACTATCGTCGGGGGCTAACCGAAAGTCCCACCGGGCAAAATTTCAATAATTTGGGGTCAGCCTAGTCTAAAAATTTACACCTGTGGAAGGCAATCCGGGAAGCCAGTCAATTTGTCAAGAACCTCACCTGACCCCTCATATGCATTGATTTTGGTTTAAGTGTGGTTTTGGGTGTATCATTGTTTGCCATGCTAATCTTCTCTGTATTGTTCCAATTTTAGTATATGTCATTGAAATGACGAGAACTACGAGTTGCAGCTCATATATATAGATACCAATCCCTGAGAGACATACCACTACTGAGTAAGCGCACTACGTTTGGTCGTCTTTATTGATTTCGCTCATCCCAAGTGAGTATCTACAATCTCATGACTATCCTTGCGCAGGGGCCAGGCGCAGGGGCGTTGCATACGCAAACTTAATCTGGTTTATGTTTAATTATTCTCCTTTCGATCCTATGTTTAAATATCTGGTACCATCGGCAAGCCAAAAATAAGTCGCTTTTCTCCCAAAATTGAAAATGCCCCGAGTCAAAAGTCAAAGAAATAAAACTTCTACTACTGGAATCTGCTGCTTGACAGTTGCATTTTGTTTTTGGCGCGCAGTTCAGAGGCTCTTTCCATGCGCGCCCAAAAACAAAATGCAGATGACGCAGCAGATTCCAGTAGTAGAAGTTTTATTTCTTTGACTTTTGACTCGGGGCATTTTCAATTTTGGGAGAAAAGCGACTTATTTTTGGCTTGCCGATGGTACCAGATATTTCTTCTACTTTTAGTATTTAAATACACAAAAATAAAAATAAATGCTTATTAAGGATTCGAACCTGCCAGTTTCGCCCAGATGTCCAATCGCTTAAACCACTACACCACTGGTGCATATGTCAAATTAGCTTAACTTCAGATTTATCAATAATAAAATACATGATGAGGCCCAAGGACCCGGGGAGGGGGGGGGGAAGAAATGAATACCTACTATCGTCCATTGAATAGATGCGGAGAAGGAGGAGAAGGAGGAGAAGGAGTTCGGACAAATGGTTTTGAGCAATTTTCTATTGATTGCTGCAATATTTGGGCGATTTCTCGCGAGTTTAGGACAATTCGATGATGCTCTTTCTAATGCAAAAAGAATCAGAACGATTGGATTCTTCTGTGAGGAGCAGGAGCCTTATCAATTTTAAGATCTAGCAATACCCCGAAAACGTACACCTGGATCGAAAAGAGGGGCTGGGCGCTGACACTTCGCTGACGCTCGCTCGCGCCAGCCCAATACATTGTTTAAATGATCATTTAAAAGAAAATACCGAAGACAAAACTTATTTCTCTGCCGATTCCCCATTGCGTCGGTACCGTAAAGAAGATGAACAGTGAATACAAGACGTTGAAAAATTGAACAAGAAGGAAACGTGACAAAAAGAAAGCAGCAAGAGCTAAGGTATCCAACGTAAATTTACGAATGATTATCTTATTATTATCATATAACTGGTACCATCGGCAAGCCAAAAGTAAATCTCTTTTCTCCTAAAAAATCGATTCCCCCAAGTTAAAAGTCAAAGAAATACATCTACTACTATTGCATTCTGCTCCTTTGACAGTTGAATTTTGTTTTGGCGCGCAATTTCAGATCTCTTTCCATGGCGCGCCAAAACAAAATCCAAGTATCGGAGAAGAATGCAATAGTAGCAGATGTATTTCTTTGACTTTTAACTTGGGGGAATCGATTTTTTAGGAGAAAAGAGAATTACTTTTGGTTTGACGATGGTACCAGTTATTTCCTCCACTTTTAACAGTTCAAAAAATGCAAAAGAAGGTTACAGTTGCCTATGGGAATGAAACTGTATTCTTCTGATAACTTACCTACGAAAAACAAAATAATATGTGGTTTAGATTGGAGCTTTCTGTGACGAACAGCAGCCTTATCAAATTAGAGATCTAGCAATAACCCTCAAAACATACACCTGGGTCGAAAAGAGGGGCTGGGCGCTGACAGTTCGCCTTGCTCCCTCGCGCCAGCCCAATAAATGGTAGAATGAATGGCTGGAAATTTCAAAAGAAGTTAAAAATATAAATCTTGATTTTTTCATTTTTGTTATTATCGGCAAAAATCAGGCCAAATTATCCAATTGTCGTTACAAATATGTTTTGCTGAAATTATGAAGTTAAATTATTCTTTCATTTTAAACTAACTCAGTATATTTTGACAAATTTTAGCCGAGCTGGGCTTTATATAGTAAAATGAAAAATGTTAAGATTAAATAGAACTCAGCAAAGGTGAAGATAGGTGCTTAAGAATGCGGTAGAGTGTTTAAATGTAGTGCAAGAGGTTGAAATACGGACGCAGCAAGCAGGATTAGACTAATTATGCAATGCAAAAGGCTTCACAGGGTCGGTGCTTGTACCTGGCGCAACCATGGTGATTGCTAAGCAACGGGAAGAAGAAAAGGATTCTGCTTTCCAGCCATGCAGGCAGCCTCACTCAGGCTCCACCCCTGCTCCCAGCATGGCCTTCAGCGGCCCCTCCCAGGAAATTTGTACGATTTTCTTTCCTCTCATTTACTTATCTTCCAATAGCAATGATTTTCAGCTCAATGGAAAGTCGGGAGGCGGCAGGGAGCTAGGGAGCCCCGGAAGGCTGGGCCTCGACCGCTGCTGCGTCAGCGCTTCTTCGCCCAGTCCTTCCACCACCCCATTCCCGATAGCTGGGGTGCCTGGGCTGAAGCCCGTCATCTGCCCATCAGTCTCTGAAGAAAGCCTAGCCTGGACTCTGAATGAGAGTCGGGCTGAAAGGACGTCGTCCAATCGGCGTCGCAAGTTTCGATGCGGCCAATTTTTGCCCACAGCCCGGGGCCGCCGAAAGGTGGCCCTGGGCGCCTGGTCCTCCTGCCATTGCGCCAAGTGTCCCGGCTTCTCAGTGCACACTTGCGCTGGCGGAGGCTTGGCCTACCCTATACGTCTTCTTTCACCCACTCGACCCATTCTTCTTAACCTTTGCTTTTTGAACTAGACTCGCCTAATTTGTTACCCCCTTTCTTTTTCATTCAACTCTTATCGAGTCTCTGTCAGGAGAGAAAAATGAAAGATATTGCTAGAACATTCAAAACGTGCAAAAGATAGAAGATAAATTAGGTGCATATTTTGACGATTAACATGTACTTTGAAAGCGTGCTTTAAAATAGGTTCAGAAATAAAGAATGCAAGGAAAAATGTCTGGAAAAGAAAGAGTTACGATAAGTTTACTGTCCGTTTTTACTTTTTCAACTCAAAAGCGAATATGCTTTAGAGAATTCGGGTGAAAAAGTCATTGGTGAAAACTCATCTGAAAAAGGCCAATAACGATGCTGAATTTCTACTTTACCGTCAGCTCACGCAGACCACAACGAGCTCTACATCTTCCCCCACAAGTCCCACGACAGACCGCACCCAAAGCCCTAAGCTGTATCCCATGGCTCCTATTCAGCCACGGCCCAGCATCAGCGACTACCCAGAGCCTCTTCTACGCCGAAGACACTGCTACATGCGCCCGCCACCTCATGCCGCTGACCACCGCTCTGCGGCTCCTCAGTTCAAGCACCACCTCACTGCTTGCCTTTCCACATTTCAATGCCCAGCATCAGCGACTACCCAGAGCCTCTTCTACGCCGAAGACACTGCTACATGCGCCCGCCACCTCATGCCGCTGACCACCGCTCTGCGGCTCCACAGTTCAAGCACCAGACTCACTGCTTGCCTTTCCACATTTCAATGCCCAGCATCAGCGACTACCCAGAGCCTCTTCTACGCCGAAGACACTGCTACATGCGCCCGCCACCTCATGCCGCTGACCACCGCTCTGCGGCTCCTCAGTTCAAGCACCAGACTCACTGCTTGCCTTTCCACATTTCAATGCCCAGCATCAGCGACTACCCAGAGCCTCTTCTACGCCGAAGACACTGCTACATGCGCCCGCCACCTCATGCCGCTGACCACCGCTCTGCGGCTCCTCAGTTCAAGCACCAGACTCACTGCTTGCCTTTCCACATTTCAATGCCCAGCATCAGCGACTACCCAGAGCCTCTTCTACGCCGAAGACACTGCTACATGCGCCCGCCACCTCATGCCGCTGACCACCGCTCTGCGGCTCCTCAGTTCAAGCACCAGACTCACTGCTTGCCTTTCCACATTTCAATGCCCAGCATCAGCGACTACCCAGAGCCTCTTCTACGCCGAAGACACTGCTACATGCGCCCGCCACCTCATGCCGCTGACCACCGCTCTGCGGCTCCTCAGTTCAAGCACCAGACTCACTGCTTGCCTTTCCACATTTCAATGCCCAGCATCAGCGACTACCCAGAGCCTCTTCTACGCCGAAGACACTGCTACATGCGCCCGCCACCTCATGCCGCTGACCACCGCTCTGCGGCTCCTCAGTTCAAGCACCAGACTCACTGCTTGCCTTTCCACATTTCAATGCCCAGCATCAGCGACTACCCAGAGCCTCTTCTACGCCGAAGACACTGCTACATGCGCCCGCCACCTCATGCCGCTGACCACCGCTCTGCGGCTCCTCAGTTCAAGCACCACCTCACTGCTTGCCTTTCCACATTTCAATGCCCAGCATCAGCGACTACCCAGAGCCTCTTCTACGCCGAAGACACTGCTACATGCGCCCGCCACCTCATGCCGCTGACCACCGCTCTGCGGCTCCTCAGTTCAAGCACCAGACTCACTGCTTGCCTTTCCACATTTCAATGCCCAGCATCAGCGACTACCCAGAGCCTCTTCTACGCCGAAGACACTGCTACATGCGCCCGCCACCTCATGCCGCTGACCACCGCTCTGCGGCTCCTCAGTTCAAGCACCAGACTCACTGCTTGCCTTTCCACATTTCAATGCCCAGCATCAGCGACTACCCAGAGCCTCTTCTACGCCGAAGACACTGCTACATGCGCCCGCCACCTCATGCCGCTGACCACCGCTCTGCGGCTCCTCAGTTCAAGCACCACCTCACTGCTTGCCTTTCCACATTTCAATGCCCAGCATCAGCGACTACCCAGAGCCTCTTCTACGCCGAAGACACTGCTACATGCGCCCGCCACCTCATGCCGCTGACCACCGCTCTGCGGCTCCTCAGTTCAAGCACCAGACTCACTGCTTGCCTTTCCACATTTCAATGCCCAGCATCAGCGACTACCCAGAGCCTCTTCTACGCCGAAGACACTGCTACATGCGCCCGCCACCTCATGCCGCTGACCACCGCTCTGCGGCTCCTCAGTTCAAGCACCAGACTCACTGCTTGCCTTTCCACATTTCAATGCCCAGCATCAGCGACTACCCAGAGCCTCTTCTACGCCGAAGACACTGCTACATGCGCCCGCCACCTCATGCCGCTGACCACCGCTCTGCGGCTCCTCAGTTCAAGCACCAGACTCACTGCTTGCCTTTCCACATTTCAATGCCCAGCATCAGCGACTACCCAGAGCCTCTTCTACGCCGAAGACACTGCTACATGCGCCCGCCACCTCATGCCGCTGACCACCGCTCTGCGGCTACGCATCTTTAGGCAGGCATTCTAGGTCTTTCAAGACGCTGATACTCCTCTGCCCATGTTTGGGATGTTTCCCAGTTTTAGGCATCTATATATATGAGTTTTGAAATGGAAAGGTTGACTCGTATGAGTAAGAGATCGCAAAGGTCCGGGATTTCCCGGTCGGACCGCGTCCGAAAAGTCTGGCTATGCGCTTTGCCGCAGATGCACAAAAGACAGGCGTTCCTGGTTGTTCGCCCACCAATTCGTTGGTGCCGTATTCCCGGTGATCTCTACTGTCCCCTAAGCAGCGGGATCCTCCTCAAAATCGAAGCGGGCGCTTCAAAGCGGGTGGCACACCACCGCTTATTTTTTGTAGCAAAGTAGATGTTAGTGATTGAGATGATTGCGGAGATGGAAGGAGCGACAGGGCGTCACCGGCGTCCAAGTTGGCCTTATATTGTCGACTCACCCCTACCGTTTTTCTACATTCATCGCCCTATTGCCATTCGTCGATTCCTTCGAACTCTTTTACCTCACCACCTTTCTTTTCTCCTAGCTTCAGCTCCTTATCACAGAGGCGGCCACTCGCTTCGCTTCACCTAGCGACGAAAACAGCCTCGCGATGGCTTCCCACAACAGCCCCCTTGCAGCCCTTTCTTCTATTCATCTCTATTTCACGGCTTCTAATTCCAGCAAACATCTCCATTAGATTCCCCCACCCACCTCCTCACTACACATTTTCAACTTAGCTCTGAAACGATCTCTATGAGATCCGTAACTAATTTCGAACGGCAGTTTTGTTAATATCAGAGTGAAAAGTAATTTTTGATATTTTCTTATGAATGTCAGTGAAATATAATTAAATCGATTAAACTTTTTCGTGCGGAAATAGCCTTAGAAAAGTAAAAAATGGGCACTGACCTTTCAAAAATGAAAAAAAGGCTGCCTTTTTCTGTCACTGCGCTCAATCGAAAAGGGAATAACGTACACAAGCTAAAGCTGACAAAGGCTGGTGGATAACGAGATGAAAGCATTTAGATAGTTTGATAAGATATTGTTTGGCTGACATTCTCATACAATCCATCAGTCAGAACAGAATGATGGCAGGCAGCAACTTAATCCGATGCCCCAACTGCGACTGCCAGGTGTTGGGCGAGGCGCGGGAGTTGGAGCGACACTTGCAGCGGGACCTGGCCTATTTCCCTTTCTCCTGCGCCCTCTGCCCCTGCTCCTTCCTCTCCCTCCCCGAAGCCGAGGTTTCTCACATCTCCATTCTCCTTCCCCACAAACCTCCTCCCATACTTTTCAGCTCCATTTCTCTCGCCGCAAGTCCCCACACTTCCAACAGCCACCGCGCATCCTGGAGCTGGCGGACGCAGAGCTGGAGGAGCGCCTCTTTCAGCTCGTCCAGGCACACGCCGTCCAGCCCAGCTCTACGCATACCGTCGACCTCTGGCCAGACACCCGAAAGCGCCTCCTGCCATCTGCACAGCCCCAACTACTGCCCACCAAGTTGCCTCGCATCAACCACAGCGTTTTTCTTTACTTCATTAGGAGTGCAAAGGAATCGTTACAATCAGCTGCTAACCTAGGCTGATGGATCGGCAGAGCAGTCGCAGCCTGCAGCCGTCAACGAAACTCCAGCCCCAACAGCAGCAACTCAGCAACCGGCATCACAAAAGCTTCCCAACGCTTCCAACCAGTTGGATGGGAGGAGCGCTCAGCCTCAGACGGAGGGCTCAGAAAGGGAAGATTGTCAGGTAGACTTTTCTTTCCCAATATTCCTTTTCAAGGTTAGCGAACAGAGTCAGGAATCGGAGGATGGGCGGACGGAGAATGGGCGCGAAGCGGAGAAGAAGCGGGACGTGGAAGTTGGCGAGCATCAGAACTCAGGCCCCGAGGAGGGAGAGAATCCGGAGCTTGAATGCCAGATGGCGGACTGCAAGAAGCGAGTGAAGGCCAAGTCCGCCGTCAGTCACCTGGCCAACCTCCACCTCAGCAGTCCCACCTATCGGTGGCTCTCCATCTCTCCTACTTCTGCTCTTAGAAAGGATGTGTTGGGCTGTATAGGTGCAAGGAGTGCGGCTTCGGGGAGAGCGGTTGGATGTCGCGGAAGCTGCGGAAGCATGCTGCCAAGAGCCACCCGGGGCGCGAGGCCTTCGCCTGCGTGGAGGACATTCGAAGCAGTGCCTTCCCGGAGCTTCGCCAACTCCTGCCTCTCGCATTCCCTGCCCTCCTCCCGGAGCACTGCCCTGAGATGCGACCTATCCTCAAAGCGCATACACCTCGGTTTTCGCATCTTTTCAAAGAACCAGTTGTCTGATTTGTGATGGGACTTGGAGAAGCGAAGACGAAGGAAGAGAGGAAGAGGGTGGGGCTGAAAGAGAGGAAGAGGTGGAGTCTGAGGAAAATAGGGAGGAAAGAGCAAACCTCGGCGACCAAGTACAAGGCCCGTCCACTCTTCCCCAGCCTCCTTCGGTTTCTTTGCCCTATTTTGGAATTGCGAATGCAACTTGCCAGATTTGGTCAGGACCCTGAGAGTGGAGAAAGAGAGGGAGTGAAAGAGAAGGAAGAGGACGAAGGGCAGAGTGAGCCAGAGCTTCACCAGGCCGCCTCCCCCTCCCTCAACCGCAGCCTTGCTTCCGAGGTTTTCCCCATCAATGATCGCAACCAGCCAATTACAGCCAGCTCATTCACTTCAGGCGTCGGAGGAGGAGAGGGGAGACGGGGATGAGGAGGAGGATTCGAGCGCAGAGACGGAGGAAGAGTCGGAAGAAGACTCCTGCCAAGAGTCGGAGGGAGAGGTGGTGCGATTCTCGGACGAGGACAGGGATGAGGAGGCTGGCTCTGAGTCGGAGGCCGAAGACCGAGTGCCTGAGCCAGCTGAAGAAGAGGCTGAGCCAGATCAGCAGCCCGTCCAAGAAAGCCCCGCACCTACGTTGCAACCAGTTGATAACAAATGTCCGCCGTAACTCTAATCAGGCTGCAGAGAGGCGGGCGGCGGTGCTCTGCTGGAGTGCGGGCTGGCAGACTGCGGCCAGTCGCTGAAGGCCAAGGGTGCCATCCTGCACATCGCCAACGTCCACATCAGCCGCCCTGCCTATCTGTCCCCTTACATCGGCCTTTCCTCAGAGGTTGAGAAGGCTGCTTGTTGGATAGGTGCAAAGAGTGTGGGCACGGGGAGCGCGGCTGGACGACGCACAGGATCCGTCGCCATGTGGGCCAGGCGCACCCGCAGATGGAGCCCTTTGCTGCCGTGGAGGACGTTCGAGAGAGCGTCTTTCAAGAGGTGCGCCAGCTCGTGGCCACCGCCTTCCCCGCCCTGCAGCCTGCCCAGTGCTCAGAGCTTCGAGCCATCCTCAAGGCCACAGCGTCCTCTCTTTTCCCTTCCCGATCAGAAGTCGCAGACTAATACGCTGCATTCGGCAGGGGCAACTCTGAGGGTGGATTGGTCCCTAAAGAGCGGAATGTTTCCTCGTCTAAGTCGGCCATTTCACCTGGAGAGCGCAATGCTTCGAAAGATGAGAATGCCAGCGAATGCCCGAATCCTGTCCCTTCCCTGGATTCGCCGCATTCCCAGCTCCAGCAACAGCCCCATGGCGTCGTCTTTAACGGCAGCCAAGATGAGAGCCAAGATTTTGAGGCAGTCTAAATGGCAATCTTTGAGCTCCTTTCATTGCCTTTCTCTTTGCAGGCTGTGGAACTAGAGTCTAGGCCGAGCAGTGGCGGGGAGGAGATGGGCAGATTGAGTAGCTATCCGGAGCAGTGTGGAGAGTGCGGGGAGACAGTGGCCCCAAAGAAGCTTCGCCACCACGTTGCGCTCAATCACCTCCCCGAGGACGTCTTTTCGTTAGCAATCCCATAGCCCTCACAGCTTGCCTCTAGAGGCAGAGAGTAGGATTGTAGGTTCAGCTGCACGCTGTGCCCGAAGAAGTTCAAGGAGCTGCATATTCACAGCGTGAGTCGTCACCTCCAATCCGCGCATCAGCTCAAGGCAAACATCGGCCACAACGTCTTCGACCATCGCAAGCAGACTGAGCATATTATTGAAAATCTCGTTTTTCACTGCTTTTCTCGTTGACACATTGCCCAGATTCTAGTCATAAAAAGATATTCGAAGCCTTCATTATCAGGAACCGTAATTTTAAAAGAAACGCCTTGAAAAAGCCTGCAATTCAGAAGCTAATTTTAAATCGCTCTTTTTAGATTGCAGGCTCTTTCTTGGCGTTTCTGTTAAAAAAAGAATGAAAAAATGAATCTATATATTTTTAAAAAATGAAGTAGTTGAGTCATGTGTTTTGTGTTACTTTTTTAGAGGCAGCCTGACGTTGAATGGACAATGGAAGGACATCATTGACATGCATTGGACTGGATGTTTTGCGGACTTGTGTCAGAGCGAGAGGCAGCAGTACCAACAAAGCCCCCATCCAGCCTACACTGAATTCCGCCTAAAGCGCTTTTACTGGCCTAAACCGGGGCCTAATGACCGTCCTACCCTCACCCACAATCCCCACCATCCCCTACACCAACTCACCTCCAACAACAACTCCCCTCTCATCGCCCCTGCCAAGAGCCCCCTCTTCCCGTAGTGGCACAAATAGCAGCCCTGTGAAAGGATGCCTGGGCCTCCCCGGGCTCATCCCTTTTAGGCACCTAACGGCCCCCTCTCTCTACCCCCTCCCAACTGCCACTCTTCACCCCCCTCCTGCACACACACAGAGCCATAGAAAGACATATGCAAAAGCCTTCAGGGGGGAGAGGGGCGCTCCAAAACTCCGTGTACATACACCACGGGCGCCCCCCTTCCTGGTCCGCTCTCACGCTGTGTCCCCTGCACAGCCCTGCCCCCCACTTTCCGTATTTGGAAGCTAGTGCTAGGATGTCTGGAGTCGTAGGGGTGGAGGAGAAGATGGGCTCGGGTGTGGCATTTAGCGCGTGCGGGTGTTGGGTTTTTGCGGGCGCGGCTGTTGGCCGTCAAAACGGGAGGATGTCTCTGGGCAGGCGATTAGTGGGAGGAGATGGAGGGCTTTGCCCTGCCTTCCGCTTCACAACCCTCCGAAGCCCTCCAACCTCTCTGCCCTTATCGCCGGCCCTTTTTAGACTGCCCAAAGCCGCCCTTGCCTCCTTCCTTGCCAGAAAGGCCGCCTGGCTTGCGAGCAGAGGAGGATGAGCGGGCATTGGCCTTTTTGCTGCTTCGATAGGGACTGAGGGCGTGCCATGCCTCACAATGAACAAACTCCTGCCCCTTTCTCTCCTTCGCAATTTCCTCCCTCGGATTACTTTTCGCTCCCTATAGAAGTCCAGTTTTTCCCCGGCAATCCTTATCTGATGATTGTCATTTCAAAAACTTTACAGCTGATAGTCGAGGTTTACGAGCACATGGTCAGTCTTAAAAGAATGTAGGCTGTGGGTAAGGCAGGAAGAATATGTGAGTAGGCGGATGGATAGAGAGAGGAGAGCTAGGGTCTCCCAGTTCCTCCCTATTCTCTGTTGGAATAAAGGACGGGGAGTGGAAGGGGAGTTGGAGGAGGCTGGAAGGGGTTGGTTTGAAAGCGAAATTGAAAGTGGAGGAGGTGAAGCAGGCGGTCTATGTATTGGGGGTGGGGGGGGGTGTACTTGGGTGACGGGGGTTAGGAAGAGGTGGAAGGGGGGATGGGCGGCGGTAGGAGGAGAAGGTCGTGGTGGGCTGGCGTCCTCCTTCTCTCCTGGCTGTTGTGTGGAGGTATGAGGGCTGGAAAAGAGGGACTCCTGAGGCAGAGGCTATTTGAGCAGGGGGTCTCGCTGCTGGGAGGAGGGAGGGAAGGGGGATGCTAGGTGGGGGAGTGTGGGGGTGGTTGTGGGGGGAGAGTTTATGCGGACTGCCTCGAGGGAGGTTTCAACGGCCCGCGCTCCTCGACCCTTTCGCTGTCTGAAAAACGCCAGCAGCGAAGCTTCAAACTCCAGCCTTGCACACCTTCCCTCCCTCCTCCTTCTACGCCACCCCAGCCACGCCCTACCGCGCCTCTCCAAACTCATCATCCCTCCACTCCACCGCCCACTCTCACAAACCCACCGCTTCATCCCCTCACATTCTTCGCTTTTCCACCATTTTTACCAGTCCTGGGCAGACAAATTGCCCACTTTGATATTCTACAAAAGCTATTGTAACAGGGCCATGCTGTTGTTTGCGTGGTTGCATTGTGCGTCGCTGCCTCACAATGGCCCTTCAAGCTTTGAGGAAATGAATGGGCTGAAAATGCCCCTGCTAGGCTGACAACTCTCCCTGGCAAGATGGAAGAGGCGCGAGAAATTTGGCTCTGTCGCGAGACGCCGAGTTCCTCCTATGGTTTTTCCGTGGAGTACAAGGTATTGTCCTTCAGCCCCATTCCGAAGAGCAAGTTGCTGGGCCGACAGGTGGTGCGATCTCCGGACGGTGACGGGAGTGTGCGGGTGGGTCTCGTGTCGGCCGTGGAGGAGGCTTCTCCGGCAGAGTTGAGCGGGCTGAGACTGGGCCATCGTCTCCTTCTCGTCAACGACCTCCCCGTGGGCCAGCTCTCCTATCACCACCTACTCGCCCTCATTCACAAAAGGTACCCCCTGCCTTTGCCTTCCCTGCTCCCATGCCTTTTCTTGCCACACAGCGCTTGACTGGGAGTATAGTGGACTTGTAGTGGGAGTTGTAGGGGTAGAGGAGAGAAAGGAGGGTGGGGGCGAATTAGAGCTGGTAGGTAGCGGGGATTAGGAGCTTTGGCGCGCGGACGCTGTTCTGGACTGAGCACACAGAGATTGCTGGAGGATGTCCAGCGGCCATCTGTTGACGCCGGCTGGTGGGGGACAAACAGCAGTGGAGGGATGCTGGCTGTTGGGAGGAGGGGGTAGGGAGGGAGGCCAGAGCACCTCTTCAGGCAGCCTTTTTTGCCCACCCCCTCCACCTCTCATCCCACTCGCCAAACACTCCTTCTACGGCCTTGGCACACTCCCTCTTTTCCCCGCTTCACAGGGCCCCGCCGCACTGCCTAGACTTGACCGATCTGCACACACAGCCAGCACTTGCAACCTTCCCCGTGCCTAAACCCAGCGCACAGACAGACTCCCTCTGCCTACGCCTCTCCACCAGATGGCCATTTTGGGGCCTGCCAATGGGGTGCAGGGTTTTTGCGCGTCTTTGGCCTGTTCCAACTTATTGATAGGGGCAATTTGGGAGGGTGTGTTGGGTGTGGGTGAGAAGGTGGGGGGAGTGGTTGAGGAGGAGGTCGGTTGTGGGTGCTGTTTTTGGCACAAAATTGGCGCTCATTGAGGCCTCTGCCGGGTGACTCCTGGCCCCAGAGAGAGATAGAGGCTGCACAGAGTGGCCTGGACAATGGAGGGGCGCTGGGAGGGGGGTGACTGGCAAGGAAATCTGACCCCTCTGCGGCTGTGTGCGATGGGTTTGTGATGGGAGAGAGGGAGAAAGGGGCGAGAAGGGGGCGCCGGCGTCGATTTCGGGGTCATGCAGAGCCTTATACCTCTCGTCTCAATCCTATCCCCTTGGCTCTGCCTTGCGCATCATAGTCACAGGGTCCCTGGAGGGCGCAGAGTTCTCTCCGTCGCTCATTCCGCGCTCTTTTTCCCCAGGCAAAGTGTCACCTCCATCAACGACCTCTCCTCCCCCCAGCCGACTAATCCACCCTCCACCACCTCCACTACCATTCTTCCCTTTCCCTCTTCTTTTGCCACTTTCTCCACCCCCCTTTCTTTCCACGCGTCAGCCGCAGGTGCCCTGCCACTGTCAGATCTGGATCCTAATTTCATTTCCCGCCCTGTCTTTCTTTCTTTCCTCCCGTGCTCGGCAGGAGAGGGTTGGGAGGCGTGGAGAAGAGGGAGGAAAAATAGTTGGGGGTCCTGAGTAGGGGAAGGCGGCGGTGATCTAATGCCCCGCTTCGCGACTGAGACAGGGTAGGAAGAGGGCGTGAACAGTCGCTGTGTGGGGAGAGGGAAGGCCTGGGGAAATGTGTTGTTGTAAGTTGTGAAAGTCTGGCTGGCGTACATCTGCTAGCAGTTTCTAAGCCTTCCCTCGCTCGCCGCCCTGGCCCCGCCTAAACATCCCCACCAACCAATGTTCGCCATTCAGAAATTTTTTTTTGCGTTTGACGCCCCGTTAACGTAAAAAAAAAGTCCCGTCTATAAAAGATATCCGACTAAAAATACCGCCTATTTCAGTTTTCGATTTAGGCACAATTTCCAGGCAAACAAAGGGCACAGGCAGGTCGGGAAGATTGTCAGCTTTCGATCGATACCCATTGTGCTAGTAGTTTGAGTGATAATTACTGATAAACTGCCAGATTTGTAACTTAAATGCTCCGTTCGTAATGTTTCAATGTCCTCCCCCGTACCTATGTTATAACATAGGCAGCCTGTACCCAGATTCTTAATGTGTCAAGCCCCCCCCGTACCTATGTTATAACATAGGCAGCCTGTACCCAGATTTGTAATGTTTCAATGTCCTCCCCCCGTACCTATGTTATAACATAGGCAGCCTGTACCCAGATTTGTAATGTTTCAATGTCCTCCCCCCGTACCTATGTTATAACATAGGCAGCCTGTACCCAGATTTGTAATGTTTCAATGTCCTCCCCCCGTACCTATGTTATAACATAGGCAGCCTGTACCCAGATTCTTAATGTTTCAAGGCACCCCGTACCTATGTTATAACAAACATGTTATTCAATATATTAGAAAAAAATCAATTTTTAGGTCAAAATTCATCAATATGGGCAATGCTGTGCAATACGATGACTCATGTTAGCAAAAATGTCATGAATCAACGACATTAAATCGGTTTGGCACAAAAAAAGTTCACAATGTAGTGGAAATTTGGGGGCACTCTGTGGGGGGGGGGTAGGTCGTCGACCGGGGGGGGGGGGGTGGGTAGGTTGTTGACCGGGGGGGGGGGGGTGTAGGCCAAAAAAAAGCCATGCCACAATAGGCGGAGGGAATAGTCGGAGGAAATTTTTCCCGACTAATAAAAGAAATCGCGAAAAATTTTCTGAACGTCTATAAATCGATACAACGTCTATATACCGCTTATCATATATTAGACGTGGCGAACATTGCCACCAACACTGCCTCCACCCCCTGCTGCCACTCTGCTAATTCTCCTTTCATGCTCCCCACCGCCCGCCCTCATTCATCTTCTTCCCTTCACTCTACTTTCCCCCTTCGTCTTCACTCAAAAACTCATTTTCCCTTGACTAATTTGGCTAAGGCTCAACCGTCAGTTTTAAGCTGCGAATAAGGGATAAGGGATCCCTTATTCGCAGCTTAAAACTGACGGTTGAGTCAACTAAGACTTAAAGGAGGGAGTGAGTGGGGAAGGTGTAGAGGGCGTGTTGTGGGCTGTAGAATGAAGGGTATAGGGGGAGTGTAGGGTGTGTGGATGATATTGCCGCACGTCCTTCATCCATCAGAGTTCCTCGCTCACTTCAGAGGAAGGAAGGCCATCTCTTTCGGCCTCCGGCCTCCCTTGCATTACGCAATACTCTCTACATTGCCAGTTCCAGTTTTCGCTCTTTTTTCACCAAAACCTCCCGCCCGTCTAATCGCAAGATATCTCAAGAAAAGCCAGCTGTAGAAGGGGCGGGAGAAAGAGAAGCTTCCGGGCTTAGTTGGGCGGATGCGCATTGCTGAGTAGTGTTTTTGTTGCAGCGGGCAGGCCCTGCGTCTGATGGTGGTAGCCGGGAGCCAGCCGCCGGTAAGCTCTCCCTCAAAGCCCTCCTCTCGCTTTTTGCTCCCACCTATTTTCCTGGCCCTCCTCCTCCTCCACCAACTTGGCCCACTTACCTTCCTCCTCCCCCACTCCCGCCCAACCCCAACCCTCCTCTCCAACTCCCCCCCCCCCTCCCTCAGCCACCTTCCTTCCACTCCTGCGGAGCTGCGAGTTTGCGGCGCCCAGGGAGCAAGAGCGACACAGACGAGCTCTCCTGACGAACTCCGCACCTGCCTCCTCTTCCCCCCACCCTCCTACCCCTCCGGCTCCACCTCCCTCCAGCTCCCGCCCAGCCCCTCGCCTCCCATTCCAGCACTCAATTCGCTTTCGGCCACAAGTACCTGCCCCCCGCCCACACGCACTCCACCTCTAAGCCCCCCTCCCCATCCTAGACTCGTGCCTTCCCCCTTTTTGTTGCCTCCTCTGCTGCTCCAGGCATCCTCCTGTCCGCCCCCGCCCCCGCCCCCCTGCCCAGAGCTCCCAAAGAGAGTGATTGGTGGGCCCAAGCGGATAGTTGAGGAGCCCTCACGAGCGGCCCTAGGGCCGGAAGCGACACGACCCGACGCACGCATACACTCCCTCCTACAAGAAATGGCCGCCGCACCCCCGCCCGCCCTCTGCGTCACCCAGCCCTCGCCCATCCTCAAGGCACCCCATCCTTTTACGACCTCCTCCTTTCCTACTTCTACCTTCTCACTCCACCCTGTGCAGGCCAGCTCACGCCAGCTCTCCGTACCCAGCCTCTCTGCCCCGCTTCGTCTGGCCAGCCCTGCCCAGCCCCTCCGCATCCCCCAGCCCCCCGACACCTCCGCCCTCGCCGGCTACGACCCGCTCTCCATGGAAGGCTTCCTGGCCCACCAGGCCAACCTCACCAACGACCCTCACCTCACCGGTACCGCCGCACTGAGTATCCACCTCACTCCACTTGTCAAAACCTTCACCCTCTCTCCGCCCTTTCTACTCATCTACGTCCATGTCCCTTAGAAGTGTTGGGGGAATGCAGATAGAGATTAGAGGATGTTTGAAGGCGAGGAAGAAAGGAGACAGAGTGAGCTGGGGACGTCGTCCACGCGTCGAGGTGGCGGCCGTCGCCTAGACTGGGAGCGTCTCCTCTACCGAAACTCCCTCGGCAGCTCCAACTGGAGTTCTTGGAGCTCACGTCAGCCTCTGCAGCCTACGGGACACCTCAATAATGTACCCTTTCCCTTTTGCAGAGGAATTGTAGTTCCAAGAGGATGGTTGTAGGCGATGGTGAGCCTGAGCAGAGAGTCGTCGATGGGAGAGAGTAGTCCTATGCCGTCGCCGGGTAGAGGAGAGGCGGTGCGACTGGGTCGCTTCCCTCGCGTCACCGGCCTCCGGGAAGCCTTCGCGGAAGGCAGTCTTGAGAGCGTCTCTGAACTCCGCCTTCTGCATCAACAAGGCACCAAGCGGGAGCTCAACAAAGTACCCATTCATGCCTAGAAGGAGCCTTGCTTAACAAGGTATTATCGGCTATCGCCAAGATGCGCGGCCTTTGTTCCAGTACAAGTAATAACCACTAGCTACGTTACAAAACTTTTCAATTCGCATGGTTGATACGTACCTGCCAAAAATTAGCTGATTTCATTGAAAAACAATGGATTTATGCATGTTAAAATTTTAAAACATCAAGATTTTGGGTTTTTGTCTATAAATCAAGATAAAATAAATATTTCAATAAATCCTTTTGCCAGCTTTAAGATATTACTTTGATGGATGTACCTGCGCAAAAATCAGCTGATTTAAATTGAAAAACAATGGAATTATGCATGTTCAAATTTTTTGAAACATCAAGATTTTGGGTTTTTGTCTATAAATCAAGATATAATAATTATTTTTTCGAAAATTCCTTTTGCCAGCTTAAGATATTACTTTGACGGACGTACCTGCCAAAATTCAGCTAATTTCATTGAAAAACCAGTGATTTATGAATTTTCATATTTTGAAACATCAAAAAATTGAGTTTTGGGCAAAAATCGAAAAATTACGTCCATCGCAAAAAATGCACTGAAGAAGATACCACCCAGGCAAACCTTCGTGCAAAAAATTAGCCAATTTCATTGAAAAACCGCGGAGTACGGGCCCGGGACAGACATATATATATATATACTAGTAATATGAGTCAGTGGCCGCGCGTCGCGCGGCCACATTTTTCGATCCTTGAAAGCCTTTGAAATCTTCATTTCCTTTTATTTCTTCCTTGTAATCCAATAACTGGTGTATGTTTATTACAGGTGTTATGAATTCTTGCTGTTTTGAATCTCAGCCAATATATCTCGTCATCTCAGCAAAGCATTTTAAGTTCCACCATTTTCGGAACCTCTACTGCTCAGAAAGGGAAATATAAATGATCAATAGACGTATGCATTGCACATGCCAAATTGACCTCTGGAATTGAACATCTGCATATCCCTACTAATTAATACCTTGCAACATCAGCTCACTGAGTAGGGCCAAAATGGCGAAAATTGACTATACTCATTGGCAATTTTCAATATTTTAATTCCAAAAAAGTGAAAAAGTAAATTAAAGGACTTGTCAGAGAATTGTTTTTCCTTTAATAGAAAAAAAAGTCCGACAAGAAAAGTCAAATATTGAATGAGCAATCAGGTTTCAAATTGAAAAATGACCTAAATTGAGAAATTTTTCAATCATAATTTTTTTCAATCGAAAAATGGCGAGGACTTCCCTACATATTTTGGGGAACTCACTGAGTATATCCAAAAAGCTATCATGTGCCAGGATTGGTTTAGAATCCATATGGCGCCGAGGCCATCCTGAAAATTGCATCACCCGTATTATATAAGATATATGCGGACAGACGGACACAAAAATGGGGTAACTGCTTAAGCTGGCCTTGGCCGCCCGCCGCTTCGGGCAGGGCGCCAGAGCTCCTCCGGCCTCCGGGCACGGGTGCTACGGCCCCTACGCTTTGCCTCACATGCTTCGCATGCTAGTCTACGCTTCGGGGCCTCCGCACATGCCTTTAGGCACCCTCTCGGAGCTCTGACTGCCCTGCCCTCCGCGGCAGGGGGGCGTCGGCCGCGCAAAAATAGACGAAACTGAAATGGTTTAAAAATTCATGCAGTGTATTGAATTTTAAACTAAATTAAATTTTGTCCAGTGTTTAAAAATATATAAAGTTTAAATTCTTTCCTAGACGGTGACTTCAATTTCTCTTCCTTTGTGTGTCAAACGAAGTGAATACGCTCCCCAAAAATAGAATAAAATTGATCTCTTCAACGTCAACCCCAGCTTCATCTTGCACTCCTGTCCATCTTTTCTGGCTGCAAAACATTGTGATGCTAGTCTGTTGCAGATCTGTGAGAGCGGGGGCTTGGGTCGGGTAGCGCTATGGGCTCGACGCTGGGACTCCGCGCCAGTATCACCAGTGTCACGCAGCTCTCGCCCCTCCACCACGGCTGGCTCCGAGGCGGAGGAGGTGGAGTTCGCCCCTGTCCAGCGCGTCTTCGCCGACACTCCGCCCTCCTCTCTTCCTCCGCCCTCCCTTCCCCCCGCCATCGCTGCCGCCTGGCGCGGCAATCGACCCTCTGCCATCGGCGACTACAAACTCTGTTCGTTTCTTATTACCCCCCATCATCTGATCGCATCAGACATTCATGGGATCCGGGCAGGTGATAAGCGAACGGTAGGGGAAAGAATTAATGCACGATTGCTTTTTTGCTTGACAGGAAGCGTAAAAAGAAGCTGGATTCAGGGTGGGCGGTGTGGGGAGGGGATAGGGGGTGAGGAGGCCGGGGTGGAACTGAGACATTTGTCTTGGGGCGGCCTCTGGGGATGAGCTGGAGGGAGGTTGGGCGGAGGGAGGCTTGATAAGAGAGGAGGAGGGCGAAAGGGGAGG
>JASANA010008350.1:0-10179 GCA_030248095.1 Ptycholaimellus sp. GST1_10
TCCTCCTATGCAACCTGCCCAAGCCCTATGGCCAGAGGCAGCCCCTGAACGCCCTTTCGCAGAAACACTGCCCCTGATGTAGGAAACCTTCAACTACCATGTCCTCAACCCCCGCCGTGCACCCACTGCACAAGGTACACTCAAATCTTTTAAGTATGGAAGTTTATGCTCTGCAGAGCTATTTCAGACCTGGACTTCCCTCCAGAGATGGATGGGGACAACGCTCACCGGGCAGGACTGCGCCTGCTCTCCCATGGCCTAATCAGCGGCCAGTACTACAACACGGTGAGCGGCAAAACCATCGGGTGGGAGGCAGCCATGTGCATCCACCGCAACGACAACCAGCACTCAGGGTAAGCCTTTTCTGCGTTTTTAATCATCTTACCCACTCACCATTAATCATAGGCCTGCCACCAAGCCGGCATAGGCCCACTGGCAGAGGAGGAGGAAACTCGCCTCATGCCAGACCCAAAGGAGGAGGAGGCCTGCTCCAGGCGACTGGCCTGGCACATGCAGCGCCTAATGACCGGCAACGAGCTATGGCAGCCCGAGAATGCCCAGCCCATCGACTTCCACGGATCCAGCCTGTGCTGGCTGCTGTCCAATGTGGAACACACAGGACCCAACGGACCCATAGTTCATGCCTCTCTAGTACACCTACAGTGAGGCATAAAAGGATGGCATTTGCAGATTAAGCAGGTGGCGAGACAGGCGTCGAGAACCATCAACCGCTGGGGGTTCAACCCCTATGACATGGTGGACAAACATGGCTTCATCAACTGCTACATCAAGCCCATCCTCCTGACCGCCAAGGCCATTGGATGCACCGTCATCCAGGCCAACTTGCACCTCAAACACAATCATGTCCATTTCTACCAAACCCAGTCCAGGGTCACCAACCTAGCCACGGGCGAAGAGGCCAAGGTCTACTACAGCAACCTGGACACCATCCAGGCCTCCTACCACCTCCTCATGGCCGCCGAGGTCGTCAACCTGAACCCTAAGGTTTCAGGAACTAAATTAACGACGATCAGGTGCTCTGCCGTCTTCCGCCTCGGCCAGTGATCATTGAAGGGTTGCCCGAAGAGCAACCAGGAGAGCAGCGCAACCTTCAGCCTCTGCCGCAAGATCCAAACCAGGTACGCTAAATTTGCCCGAATTTGCTGAAAAGAGTAGTTCTAATTTGCAGGCCAGTGGCACTCAGGCCATGCCTACGCTGCATCGCCATCCGACACAGCAGCGCAGTGTGATAAACAACCCAAACACGGCCCCAGATGACACCCCTCATTCCATTCCCAGCATTGCTTTCCCCTAAGCCGTGGTGGTAATTGCAGTTTGAAAAAGGAAATGTTGAGATACAGGTGCATTAACAAGAGCAAAATATATTTTCAGCATAAGAAGTAAAATATTTTTTACATTTGCGAATTGACTTAAAATTAAATCAACAAAATAAGAATTGCGGTGCAATTATTTGCAAGTCAATTAAATTCAGCACTGCTAACAGTGTTCTCTTGTAACTGAGAGGTTGAGCAGCAATCAAAAAGGGATTGGTTCCCAGTGGCAAAAGTAAACAGCAAAAACGCTGCTAAGGTCAAGCTACACCCAAAACAAACACTTACCCCACAGCATCACACCTATCGATTATACAACTTCATGATTGCAGCCTTTAGAAAATTTATTTTCAATTTCAGCATTTTGTGGTTCATTTGAGAGGTGGATAGAAATGAGCTCCAACAAAGTCACGGAAGAGAAACGAGGGCCCAGCACGGGCAAGTTCGAATTCCTCGGAGAAGTACCCCATTCTTTATCTTCAAAAAATAATAAGATGCAAAGTTAATTAACTTCTAGACTTTCTCATGGGGACCATTCAGCTTTTCTGAAAAAGAAGATGCGAAGAAGGATTTCTCCGTGTTGTAACTTTCTGAAAGAAGTATTTCTCTCATCTGATGGTTTTAATTAACGCAATGATAAAAGAAAAAAAATAAACAAACGGCAAAGTACTGAGAACTGTTCTGATGTTTCAATGAGTGCACAAATGCCCGTGCCAAGATGGACACGCGATTCTTTGCCTCCATAAGTATGCGTTAAAAAGCATAAACAGCAGTCATTGCATAAAGATATTTAAAACCACAACGGATGTGTCTAAACGGAGTGTTTAGAAAATATTCTGCAAACTGTCGTATGAAGTAAATTTCGCTTCAAAAATAGTTTTTAAAAATTTTTTAGGCATCAATGTCGATAAAAAACTAATTTACATAACTTTTTTCAATAAGGACAAATTGAAACTGGTGAAAAGAAAGAATCTTAGAAGCTTCCACAATAGCCAAGTGAACGGAAAGCGCCTACTCGGTGTTACCTACGGTAAACCAGCACGCTGAGGTTTCACTGCGTGCGTTTGAGTCTAGCCTGCGTAAGGCTTTAATAGTCTCATCCCACTTTTGGCACAAGAAAACAAGTTTAAGTAAGGCAGAATAATGCCTGATTCGTAAAAGAAAAATTATCTAATTATTTTTCACAAATTTGTCATACCCAATCAAATCATTACTTATGTCCAAAATATTAATTCAATGCAGACAAATAAGAAAATAATTGTCTTATTGTGAAATGCGGTGAAACGAGATTTCTAAAAGATATATATCATGGAAAAATCAGCCAGAGAAAGAAAACAGCATATTGTTTTGTCTTCAATCTCGTCTAGACTAGTCACTGAAAATAGCCTAACGGAAGACTATAAAAGGGCCAGCTGCTTAGCAGAAAGCAGTCCAGTCCAGTACAGTCCAGCCAGCCACTGCCAGTTCCCTTCAACGAACACTCTGCTTCCACAAGACCCGCAAGAAGTAAGCCGCCCATTTCTTCACCTCCAATAAGGATAGGAAAACATGAAACTTGGTTGCGGAACTTTATAATGTTTCACTTTATTTATTTGAGCAAGCGGCAAGAATCTTCCACTGATGAGCTAGATAGATCTTGAAATAGCCAGAATGTGAGTTTTCAAATAGCTTTACGCAGCGCTCTACTTCTACCTCAAGGGATTGACCAGGTGAGCCCAAGCTTTGTGATAGTGCGAGCCCTGGTTGTAGACATAAGTCAACCATGCTCTCACTAATCACAGCTTGTGCCTTCCAGAAGCACTGGACTTAATATCCGTTTCGAATACCAAAGGTTAGCTTTACCAGTTCACCATTGTGAATTAAATTTAAAGCTTCTGACATCAGCACAGCATAGTGGTAAGTATCTAACAAACTCTCTGATGTTTCACTAGCACCGCTTATTCACTCCTGAAAAGGCTTTCGCCAATCCGCTCCCACTCATCAAGCACAGTTTTTAAAAGAAAAATGAATGCTTCCCAGGATGAGCGACAACGAATCCCAGCTGGCGGCTGATGCCCAGCCATCCAACGAGTTCCAGGCAGCCCAGGCCCAGGCCACCGAGGCCAACCAGGGCGGAGATGAAGGCCAGCCCCTGCCTGGCCTGGTGCTCAACAACTCCTCCTTTGGCTCCAAGACGCCACCGCCAAGGGGAGTCAAGATGGAATACCGCAACTGGCTGGCGCTAAAGCACAATCTGGATGTCTACATCGAAAGCATCTATCGGCTTTACCTCCAGTACAATTGTCTTTGATAATGCCACCTAATTATAAGCAAACTTGAAGGCTCATGAAGACGAACAATGCGTTCCAGCGCGACTGGACCAGGAAGCCCTCTGCCGCAAACCAAGTCCCCTTCAACGGCTTCCAGACCTACCTCAACGAACTGCAAGGTACACCCGTGTTACTCAGCCCTTGGAACTGCCGTTTTTTAAAACTTAATGAATGGCCTAGCAGGATGGCAGGGGGATGGTCTGGGGTCAGCGCTGATCCACAAAAAGCCACTCATCGACTGGCTCAGCCATTGCTGACAGGCAGTGGAGGAGCAGTGGGAGGATAGCTACCTCCCCATCGTCAAAGATGCCGTGGTCAACAAACGCACTGGCATGCCGGAAGACGCAACCCACAGAGGGGTTCAGCAAACAGCTTTTCCCATACTTCCTTGAAGCCTATCTTGAAAATTGTGTTGCAGAAACTCTGGTCGAAAATCGACAACACCATCCGTGGGCTGCGCTACAAAGACAGCCAGTACAAGGAGCACATTGAGAAGGGCAAGCATCTCTACGAGGTGTTCGGCAGTGACCTACAGGCCTAACCCACAAAGCCCTCTCCCCTCCTTTTGCATAATACCACCTTCATTCCATAGTCTTTAGCTTTATAAAAATGTTAAAAAAGATTCGTTCACCAAGAAAATAACAAATGATTTTTAATTCAAAGCAAACACAAATGCATTCGAAAAATATCAGCAATCTTAAACTACGCCCATCAAAGGGTGCAGGTTTGCAATGAAATATATGCCTTACTTGAAACATCTCAGACATCCATATGGACCTTATCCAGCAATGCAATTGGAGAAAAGCCGTGTAAACAGGAACCAAACTTACAATGAACTCTTTCGTTAGATGTAAACTGCTAAGCCAAAAAAGTCATTGCTGGCTTGGGAGTAGAAATTAGCAATTCACAGAGCCAAGGTGCATACAAAGCAGAGTGCCCAAGCGGCGTACCCAAGCGGTAAGGCACAGTCCCTTCCCGCAACAAACATCCTGGGAAAGGGCAAGGCGACATAAAAAGCGGCATTGCCACGCCCCTCAGTTGTGCCCCAAGAGCCCCTCATTCCCGCACACAGGCTACAGAGACGCTGCCTGGCAGGCAGATCTATTCCCCCCATAACACTCCTCCCTTTACTCCCTTTTCACAACCCCCTTTTTCTCCATGCCAGGCCAAAACTGTACAACGGCTACCTTAGAGGAAGAAGGGAAGTCATAGTTTTGAGGAGCGGTTGGAAGCCCTGCCCCCTTAAGTGTTGTTTCGTATAAACAATTTAGCCCTTAGTTTCGCTTTACCCCACAATAAGTGGAATAGAGCGTGTCTTTAAATGGACCTTTGCAGCCAGGTAGAAGCCAGCCAAATCAGAAGGTAAGAAGATGGAGGTGGGAAATGTGGTAGTCCATCGCGGCTCAGGCCCCAGCACGCGTGCCCGAGGGCGAGGTCGACGCCCAGTCCCAGGCCCCACCCTGCGCGGCACCCAGTTCCACTTCCGCAACCCTGCCACTGCCCTCGACAGCAGCCATGAGTCAGACGCCAGGGAAGACAGCCCTGTTCCACCCCGCCAGCCCCGCATCCTCCTCTTGGACGCCGGCCCCCCCACAGCACCCCTTCGGCGAGGCACAGGAGTGCGCCGACTTGGAGGAGCTCAAGGCCCAGCTTCAGCAACTCACCAACCAGCTCAACCAGCTTCTCATCAAGTTAGCCCTTAATCTGCCAGAAAAGTGAAGTAACACTAAAATGTTCCTGCTTACAGGCTGGCGGATATCAACAGTGCCTTCGCCACGGATCTGTGGGCTGGCCTCAAGCTCATGTTCAACAACTACAGAACATACTGACGGGAGACCGACGGTTCCCCTTCCTTTTCGTTTAGAACCCAAATTTCATGCAATTTAGTTTTGGGAAGACCAAATAGTCTAGTATGGTTAAGAAAACCAAGGGTGTCCTCTGAACAAAAGTGAGCATGTTTGTCAGAGAACAGCACAGCCCTGGTCATCCAGGACTATGCGGACTTGAGAAGCTGGGCGGTGGGCACCACCCGAGCTGTGCTGCAGCGGGGGTTCCACCACCACTACGTCCGCCTCACTGCCCCCAGAGAAGGCGATCACATCTTCGGAGCCAAGGTTCCCTATTCTTTCACACAATCTCTACGCCCAAGGCTGTGATGTTTCACAGAATATTTATAGAGGAAATGGGGTGAAGGACCACTAATAGTTGCCTCATCCAGCGCGGACCAATAAAAAACCTTCCATAAAGAGCTGAGCATTGACAGGAGCTCTGGAAGACGCTCTCCTGGGTGGAGAGACAGCTGGCCAACCAGGTGGAGCTGTACGACCAGCACATGAACGAGTTCGGCATCCTCTGGCGCGTCATAGGACGCCGTGAATGCCAGTAAAAATGATTTTTGCCCCACTTGTTCTAAATTCATCTTTCATCATTTTCCAAGTATCAGAAAAAGAAATTAAATCTTCAAAATTGCAATTTACATAAGTACTCATTTTCTAACATAGAAAAGCATTTTTACATGATTCAACGTCTTTTCTATCGTGTTTGATGCCCATAAAGGGTTTGTTCATGCATTTTACACATGTTTTACTTTTGTTCGCTTGGCGTTTCAATAAATCAAACGATTTAAAAAACCGTCATGCACTCATCAAGGTCAGTCAACTTTGTTTGTTAAGAAAATACCCTTTCGATTTAGAAATAGTATCTAATGTTTCAACAATCCTAGAAAAAGCAAAATAAACAAAATAATTCTCGATTTGTTTGCAAGGCTTTGGTATTAATGCGTAAAAATCCAATTCGGCATCCTACTTGTCAGTTAGACAAAATACGGTTCTGCTGAGAAGGATTCAGAAAACTCAAAACCAACATCGGCGGAAAAACTGTCACTTGTCCAAGTATGGACTGGTGAGTGAGTCTGAGAGGCAGGGCGGAGTTGGAGGAACTGCCAGAGCAGAGCCGGCAGAAGGCTGCTCCAAAAGAGGCTTTGGCGAGTTACATAAACTTTAAGTGTAGCTCAACTCTCGCCTCCTTTGGGAGTCATTGAAAGAAGACAAAATAGAAAAACCACCAAAAGAGTGACTAAAATAATTTTTGTTAGCGTATTCTGCTTCAGCCTCATGACGAATCAGAAGGAAAAAGTTCTCAGGCCTGCCCTGTGAGCAAAGCCAGGAACGGCTGTTAAGGCACAATAGGAAGCGCTTGGGAGTGTCCTTGAGGTCAGGCCACACCTAGAAAACTCATCCCTCTCCGCACCTCAAAACAAGGCATAAATTTAAATGAACAGCACTCGCATGCTCGAAAATTCCAATAAAAGATGCCCTTCAGCTATGAATTCTTGTTTCAATTTACTCCCTAACTTCAGTTTGCAAACGCTTTCTATACTTTCGTTAACAATCTCGCTGACTTGTTCTCCAAGTTCAAGAATCGACGGCATGGGGAAATCAGCAGGATTTGCCACCTGTCTAGGTAAGAAAAGAAGGTTTTCGCGCTAGTCATAACTACAAAAGGTGATGTTTCATGATGAATATTTCTTCTTGATTCAGAGCCCCATGATTTGATGGAAGGCAAGAATAAATATCCTTGCTTACCGTCAGACCCTCAAACCTCATCGCAATCATCGGGGGAAACCTTAGTTTCAGTAGATATCATTTCCCGCCCAGCCAGCACTACTCAAAACTCCCCCTCCGGCAAAGCACCGCCTGCCGTCAAAACAACAGTCCCGGTGCCCACTTGGCTTGTGGCACCAAGTGTGTACCTGTACTCCTCGGAAGAGCTGATGTCCAAAGCGGACTGGCTTCTCATGTGCGACAGGATTTACGAAAAAAGTTAGCCATTTATATTTCTCCGACCACTTTAAACCAAAATACATTAAAGCCATCTCTTAAAGACAATGCAAAATTGAAAATAATCAAATACGACATTATAAACTTGGTTACGGTACCAAAAAGAATAAAATCATCTTTTAAAGATAAATTATGAAATTATAAATGCAGATTTTGCGCAACAATTAAAAGGAAAATTATGCTGTGTCTTCAGCAAATTCCCTATTGGCCGTCTGCATTTCCCTTTCTCAGAGGCTCTAATTGTTATGTCTTAGCCTGGAGTCAAAACATGCGAATAAGGGTATATAAAGGCAGTCGTCAAGCCTTATTCTCATTCCCTCACTTGGGAGCCGAGCTCAGCCCACCTTCAACATCATCGACCTGGAAAGCCTTCCAACCTCTGAGCCTCTAGCTCTAGAGGAGGAAGAGTGCCTCCTGGCCAGGGTAAGTAGGGCCGATGTTTAATGAATCTATGGATTGCAGTGCAAGCACATCGCTGCAGTCAATAGATTCGGCCTCACGGCCTCCTTCACCGGCAGCAATGCCCTCACCCCCAGCCCGCACTGGCTCTCCCTCACCTGCCAGCAGGGCGCCAACTACCAATCAGAGCTGCAACGCTCAAGGTTCTCAATCATCTGAATGCCTTTCTCAAGTTTCAAACAAGCCAAAAAACTTGCCAGAAACACATGAAACTGACGAGGGTTGTCATGCCGCAAACTTGGAAACCACAGAAAGCAGCGCCTCCAAAGGTGCCTTTCCATTTAGCCAACCATCTTTGGGAAAGCTAAGAAAATCTAAACAATTGTCATTTTCTGTCAAAACCAGAAAATATAAAAAACAAAAACGATTTCCAGGAAATGTGGTGGGCTCGAAAGCAGTCCAGGATAGCATGGCCATGGCACAGATCCCTGCATCGGCAGCAGCTATCACAGCTGCAGCACCTACTCCAGCTACAACCAACTCTCAAGCCTCAGCCATAGGCTGGCACTCAATCATCATGTCAATAGCGGAATCCCAGCCGCAACAGTTAGTACCCTTTGCTCTTCTGCCTACACAATTAACCTCTTCACTAACACTTAATGAAGCCGAACAAAAAATAGATGATTTATTATTTTTTTTGGTGGAAAACAAGGATGAATATGAAATAGAAGCTAATACCTCAGGAGAATGGCTTACACCTTTAAGGACCATGATGCACGAGCTGGTTGAGCTGGACAACCTGCTATGCAGCGCATACAATGGTTTATACCAGGAGTATCTCAATTTTTCATCCAATGATTAATTTTTTGCTTTTATTAGGAACACTATCAGTATACCCGGCAAAAATCCAAGGAGATGACAATCAGAGGGCAGGTCTACGCCTACTCTCATCAGGGCTCCTCTCCGTATTCCAAAGGGACGACATCCCAGCCCTCCATGCTGCCATCTTGCATGCATCGGCTACCCTCAAGCAAAACGACATCTCCCGCGCGAACTTGATAGTGTGAAATTATCTTGCAAGTCAAATTGCAAAATTTTCTTTAATCCATGAAACATTGCAGAGCCAGATTGATGGTTCATGCCTGGAAGGAACCACCCAGTGGGCTGACCTGCAGTCAGCTAACGATGCAGAGCTGCTGGCGGCCAAACACCTGGCCCACCATCTTCAGCTGCTCATCACCACCGATCGCAGTTTTGACTTCCATGCTTCAAGCCTACGATGGCTTCTATTGCAAGTGGAAGTGTCAGCTGACCCTATGGTTACCTGCCAAAATTCAGCTCAAATTTCTAACGTTAATGCAAACTGGCAGGGTGGAATGCAGCCAGCGCAACTGAATGAATGCCAGGAGCGATGGGGCTTCTGCCCGTTCAACATGGTGGACAAGTGCAGGAAGACCAACACCAACGTCATCACCTCCATCCTCGACAAAGACAGGATGGCCGCTCTGTCCCTGGAAGAGAGGGAAAGTCCTTCGTCTAAACCGCAAAGACCACCGAGAGCCAAGCCACAGCCTCCGGTGAAGGAGAAGATGGAGGAGGACACGGAGATCCAGCCCGCCTCCTTGGCCTTGTCAGCCTTCAGCAAACTCGGTGGCAGCAACACTGCCAGGTCCTATGCCAACTACAAGCTCGAGAGCCAGTTCGGCGACACCAGCTATCCACCACTCAGCGACCATCCCTCAACCTCTGCTCGGCCGGGGCCTTCCAGTCCCCAGAACCCCAACACCTACTGCGAGGCCACTGTCTCCTACCCCATCGACATCTCCATCATCAGGCACAACTCTCAGCAGCTTCCCTCTGGCCTCAAAGTCAGCTTCAGCGCCAGGGCGATGGAGGGAATGGAATGGTATTGCCCTACCTACGGCACCAAGCCAAGCGCCAAGTGGGATGAAACATGCCTCGCCTCGCTAGAGTGCATGCAACTGGTCTGCAACTGGATCATGGCACAGTCTGACAGCAACCCCGTCAGCCACTCCTGGTCAGGCTGGGAGTGCTTCATGGTGGACTGGACTGGCTACAACGAGTTCAGGGCGGCCAAGCTTGCCACCAGCTACACCACCGTCCACATGCCCACCCTATGCCCAAATCCAAGCAATCCAACCTACCCCAACAGCTTCGAGGCCGTCGTTTGACAGTCTCAACCACAAGTCCAGAAGTATACTCCCAAGGCCTGCAATCCACCAAGGAAGGACGGACCTTTATCCTACCCTATGACGCAAGGAGCAGCCCTACTCTGGTCCC
>JASANA010008352.1:0-34356 GCA_030248095.1 Ptycholaimellus sp. GST1_10
AACGGAAACCTGACGCTGGAAGCCATACGTGACCCGACCCCCCCCCCCCCCCCCCCCCCCCCCCCCCCCCCCGAAGCAACCAACCAACTTTTTGCCTGCGACCCCCCCGGCCCCCCCCGGTCCCAACCAACCAACCAAGTTTTTTCAGGACCTACCTGACCAACCAACCAACTTGGCTGGGAGGTACCCCCCCCGGGGCCCCCGGTCCTTCCAACCAACCAAGTTTTTGAAAATTTCATACGAAATTTACTTGTTTTGTTGGTCAATATCAAAAATTTTCCTTGCTGGCGCAAGTTTTGTGTCCAATTGGGGTTTTTAGGAGCATTTTTTCGTTAAAAAGGACTATATTTTGCAAAATTTTCCCATTGCACCAAGTAATCAACCAACTTTGTTGAACCCCCAAATAACCCCCACCGGTGGGGGGTGGGGGCCCGGGGGGGTCGGGGGGGCCCCCGCACCAACCAACCAACTTTGACCTGGAAAAACCCGACCGGGGGGGGTGGGGGGGGTAAAATCAACCAACACCGGGGGGGGTTCATTTTTTAGTAGGGACACGTATGCTGGAAGCGCTGAACTTTGGAATCCAGCTCGTCCAATGTTTTTAGAAATTCGGGCTGCAGAAACTGCCAAATCAAATATGTCTTGAGGTGGAGCAGTGAGTTGGGAGCTGTGTGAAAGAACCGGTGTCTCAGACTTGCTCCCCACCAAAGTATGATGCCAGACTTGAAAGACAAAGTTGGGGAGAATTAGTTGGCTGGCGTTGCTGAGGTCGAGGGTGTCGTTGAGGAGTGTGAGCAAAGATTCCTCGGGCATATTCCTGGTGAAATTGCTGTATTCAATCAGCTCCTCGTAAGTGCCTCGCATGGCCATCATCAATTCCTTAAACCACTCATTTGGACATGACATTTATCGGCAATAAGTTGTTTTTTATTCCAAATTACTCTAGTAAATACCCTGCTTGCCTTTATTGTAACACAAAACACTTAGGGCACTTATTGAAAATCTCTTTAAGAGAGCTTTATTGACAGTTTCAAAAGTCCCTTGCCCAAAAATTTTGACCCCCCCCCCTTTTTTATATTTTTTTTCGAAACTAGACTCAATTCTAAGACTTTTGGTGCCTTGTGAGCGGTCAAAACTCAAAATTCGATTTTTAACGAATTTTCGAAATTTCAAAAATGACCAAAATTTTAACCGCACGTAACTCATTTTCTTCTCAACCAATTTTGATGATTTGACCACCATTCGAACCGTCTTGACAAGACAAACATTTTTTTTTTTGACCAACTCACTACGATCAAACCCTGCAGAGTTATTTACAAAAACCTCTCTTCACAGATTTCGTAAACTCAGTTTTTTTGAAGTTTTGTTAAAAAAAATTCTTGTGCGGTAAACGGGACCCATTTTTTCAGAAAAATAAGGTCTTTTTACCTATACCCACCAATTTATGGCGCCGGAAGCCTTGTTCCACGAGAGATATTTGAGTTTCAAAATAAAAACTTCGGTACCAGTTTTAATGTGTGAGTTGGAAAACTGGGCAGGAATATTTCGTATGCCCATTTTATAGGTTAAGGAAAACAATGTCAACATTTTCCAACTCACACATTAAAACTGGTACTGAAAACCATACAGATAAATGAATACGGGTCTGAAAAAATTTTCTGAGCCTTCAAATTGAAATTTTGAGACAAAAAAAAATTTCGGCCAATTTTTGCCTATGTTATAACATAGGGGCAAAATGGAAGTTTTTACTTGTACCAAGGTTGGTCTTGTACCAAGTTTGGCCTTGTACCGAGTTTGGCCCTGTACCGAGTTTGGTTTGTACTGAGTTTGGCCCTGTATCGAGTTTGCCACTGTACCGAGTTTGGTTTGTACCGAGTTTGCCCCTGTACCGAGATTGGATTGTACCGAGTTTGGATTGTACCGAGTTTTCCTGCTACCGACTTTGATGGGGGGACTTTCTTGGGGGGAATCACGTGGGGGGAAACTAGGTGTCAGCCCAATTTAGCACCATGTTATAGCATAGGGCCAATTCTTGACCTGTCCTCAACCATTGTTTTTTTCAAAATTGCCAAGTAATAATATTTTTTCCTCAATAGATACTTGCGTAATGCCTATACAAAGAAGCTCAGAAAAGAAAATCAAGAAATATTCATGTAAAGTAGAGCAGGAAGTTTTTAGTTTAGAAAAGATTATTTGTAATTTTCCCTTAGATATAATTGGTGAAAGTGTTTCCTATAAAGATTTTTTATGTGATTTAAGTGTTCGCCCAAGTGTTCAAAGTGTTGTGTTCCAAAAAGAGCAAACTTCCTGGTTAAAGGCTGACTATATTATGTGCATACATAATTACATATTACATAATTAAGTGCATTTGGATGACCTTGTTAACATGGTCAAACCTTAAAAGGATCTTTGATCTGATAGTAGAACTCCATGAATTCATGATCCGATTTTGAATTCTCCTCGAATAAGCCGCCAAGGGGAATTCCATTCCTCACTAACGGCATGAGTTCAGTTACTGCCAATTCTAATCTTTCCTTTTATTTTGTGAAGCTTGGAAACAACTTATGAGTCGGTCCATGCGTTTTACCAGGTCAGCGTAAACGTAGTACTGCAAACGTTTATCCTGTTTGTCGTAACGTGAGAAATGACAGTTACCATGAGAAAGAATAAGTGTAAGAAACCTATTTGCCCTTTCCCATAAAAAAGTAATATCTATAAAAAAAGAAATGAACCGCTTTCTTCCTGTCAGCTATTATGACGGCGTATGTGGCAGCGGAACAGAGTTTATTCAGTTGCTCAGGGCACAAACCAAGCGTCACCTCAACCCCCTACTTTAACTCGTGTCTGCTGAATAAGTATAACTTACTTCCTCATCTGCGAAACTATCATTTGTGGAGTTCCCGAAACAGTTGAGATATGCGTCCAGTGAAGATGACAACAATTGGTCGTCGTGTTTTGAAAATGAACCCAAGCCTACAACAATAACAGTAAGTCTGCCCATAATTTGCTGTTAAGCTTGCAACCTAAAACGTGCGAAGGAACATAAAGGTCCAAAGCATACAAATCTCGTACCATCGATAAACCAAATGTGGGTCTATTTTCTCCAAAAATTGAAAAAGCCCCGAGTAAATAGTCAGAGAAATTAAATTACTGCTAGATGAATTTGCTGCTAGAACAATTACATTTTGTTTTGGCAGCGCAGTTCAGGGTTTCTTTCCATGCGCGCCCAAAAACAAAATGACGATGACGAAAATGCAGGAAATGCAGATGCAGATTTTATTTCTTTGACTTTTTACTTTGAATTTTCGGAGAAAAGAGACCCGCATTTGCTGGCAAAGCAACCTTGAATAAGCCCGCTGAGTTTCTTTGCGATGACATCTGGACGGCCAACAGCGTCCGCAAATGGAGTGGCCATATTATCCGTCACCTCAATTTGGCCTTTGAGTGAAGAAGTTGGGGTAGGTGAGAATGATGGAGAGACCAGCTGGTAGATGGAAGGGCAATAAGTGGGGAGCATGGCAACGAGGAGGTAGCTGAGAGCCCTACGCGTGATCACACCACTCTGCATCCACTCCTCCAGCTCAGTCAGCGATGCCATAGTCAAGTCGTCGTAGGCCTGGCAAGGGGGAAAGCGTGGAGGAAAGAGTGGAAGCAATTGGGGCTGTATTGGACGCTGCTGTTGAAGTCCTCCGTGGGCGGGACGGCCAAGGCAAACTGCTGTCCGTGCATGAAGCTCGGCACTGCCATCGTGCCCTCCGTAAAGATTATTACGGAAAACAGCACCTGTCAAATGAAAATTCCCTCAAGTCCCAAGTCAATGATAATGCTTTTTACTGAAACAATGGCTAATTGTGTCTGTTGGCAGTGACGTGATAAAGACTAACCGCAATAAAATCTGTCTTGAAGTCAAAGACGGACTCGAGGTGATCATGTTGGGGCAGCATCTCGCCTGCTCTTGCCGCCGCGATCAAGGCGGCTTCCGTAGCTCGCTTCCACTCCTCTCCCAGCCTATCTCTACTTCTCTCCTTTCTTCCTCACTCCTTTGCATGAGGCCTACTCTAGCTCCTCCGCCTCCAGCGCCGTGTACTGGGCACTGCCGGAGGCCTGGAAGCCAGTGCACAGACAGTCCAAAGGACAGGCCTCCTCACTCAGACGCTGCCCCGCCACCTCCGCCAGACACCCCAGCCCACTCAGCCTCATCCTCTCTGCATCCCATTGCCCTCCTCCCAGCCATGCCTACAGCAAGGCCGCTTGCCTGCACTGCCTGCTTGGCCGAGGTGGGAGAGACCGCCGCATCTCTGCTCTGCCAAGGCCCGGAACCTGGAGTGAAACATGAGCGCTTGAGAAGAGAGAAAGGAGCAGAGGCAACTGCTGGGCTAAGCAGGACTCTCTGTTGTAGGGCGGCTGACGACAAACGCTTTCGTGGTGCTTGAAACGGAAATGCTCCAGCGGTAGAGTTAGACGAGTGCCCGGCCTCACCTCCACTGCGTCCACAGGGAATCTAGCCGTGTTCAGCGACACCTTCCAAGGCCTTCTTTCACTGAAGCTGAGGGGCAGAAAGAGAGGTGAACCAGGACGCCGGAATGGCCATGGAGGATGGAGTCGGGGTCGGAGGGTGTGAGGAGGATGTCGAGGGCCTGTTCGATGCCGGTGGCGTTGATGTGGAAGGAGGTTCCGTTGAAGAGCACGCAGCGCCCTCGCTCCGTCTCCACCAGCGACAGAGAATCGTTACAATCCACCGCACCCACCCGGCAACTGACCGTTCACACCTTTCTCATGCCTTTTCAATCCGTCCAAGTAACCAAATTTTGATTTGTATGAGAAGTAACCAAATTTTAAACGGGCTATTTTATCGGGAAACAAGAAACAACTTGAAAACTACCTGGGGACGAATTGAAAGAGATCAAAGGAAGATGCGGCATGAAGATCCAAGTAACTCATGGGCAAATCAAATTCTCTGAAATTATTTTTTCGCCTCTTAACCCTATTTCGTGTGATTAATACAATACTCGGATTGATTGGATGAACCAAGGCCGTTGAGGATGGTTTGATTGAACTCCACTGCTGCTGCGAACTTTGAAAGCCTGTGTCATCCACAGTTTTGATGAACAGGAGTGTCAGTGAAAGGGGATGCCTTAGTTGATTATGTGGGCAGATCAATACCAGTGGCAGCCAACTACTGCTTTGGTGTTTCTTGTGCGATTGAACCAGCAAAGGATTGTCCTCAAACAGAGCGAATGAGGCCATCAAATTCCCTTCGCTAGCCCAATTCAAGCCTGAAACTGACGAATAAGGCGAACGAGCTGGAAGATCATCATGGCTGTAAAACAGACCAAGAACAAGATCCAGATTAACCTCAACCAAGCCATTTGCAGATCTCATCTTTCATTCCGTCCATAGGCGCGGGAATAACCTGAACCAAAGGGGATAACGGGAATGAAGGAAACGAACGCCTGACAACGTCCCATCGTCACAAAAGGCGTCGAACTTTTCACGGCTTTTCTCCACAACGTTTCGTTTCCCAACTCTTTCTGCATCTCCACCAGGAAAATTACCTTTTTTTCTTTGTTCCACTAATGAAAACAGTACAAAACAATGCCTGGCTTAGCAGCATCCTCCATGACTTCAGAAACCAAGCTTTAAGGGAGTTGTTTGCGCCAGTGTGAAAGGTCTTTTTCCTGCTGTCAACCGGTTTCTCGCTCACCGACAACGGTGAATTGGGGAGGCGAAATGGGGAGGCACTCAATTTAACATGTTTGTGCGCAAAAACCTAATGTAGCCATTGGCAAGCTAAAGACGCCGGCATTCAAGGCGTTGCGCACCTCTACTACCTGCGCAAACTGTGGGAACATTTTTCCAACACTGAATTGTATCTAGCACTGGGTAGACTGGTGTATAAAAGAGCCACCAGAGATTCACAATTTCAGTAATGGTTCGTTATTGTGTCGATTAGCAAAGATCTCAAATTTGCGTCTAGCATCAAAAATTGATATCGCATAATTTCCTTGAATCGAAAAGTTCTTGGTAATTTTTCTCCTGAAGTTATAAAGTTAGCAAAATACTTGTTTAAATAGCAATGTTATTTTTTTAGCTTAGCATCAATGGCTCAGTCATTGTGAAATCTTCATAAAACGCTTGAAATAGTCAAACGGAGCAAAATTATGACACGGTTTTTGCTATATCTTATTGCGTTTATGCCTACAGGGCTGTATGCGAAAAAACCATTATTTTTGATTGTCTGTTTGGGAATTAAAAACATGGTTGTCAAATTGTCCGCAAGGCATAAAATGACAGTAGAGGAATTGAAAATAAACAATTACTCAGTAAGTCCTCCGTTTGCTGCAATCAATTCATACAAACGGGTGGGAACAGCCTGCTAGCCTGCGAAGGGCCTTGATGACCAGTGCGGCCTGCTCCCAGAGCAGGCCACACGACATTCCCTTTATCGAGCCTTTCGGCGAGCCCACTTCTTCCCTCCGGTCGTGCGATTCACATGAAGCTCTCTCGGAGGCTGGCAGCAGATAGGCCGTGGGATTGAGCGGCGTGGGCTGTCCTGCCAAACCTTACCTCATCAGCATCTTTATTTTGCATTACAATCTGCCATGAAAACAGCTCATTTATTGCGCGGCCGACGGCCGCCTGCCGCGGAGGGCAGGGCAGTCAGAGCTCCGGAGGCCGGAGGGCATGGGTGCGGAGGCCCCGGAGCGTAGCCTAGCATGCGAAGCATGCTAGGCGAAGCGTAGGGGCCGAGCACCCGTGCCCGGAGGCCGGAGGAGCTCGCGCCCTGCCCCAAGCGGCGGGCGGCCAAGGCCAGCTTAAGCAGTTACCTCATTTTTGCGTCCGTCTTTCCGCATATATATATATATATATGTCATTCCGGGGCCCGGCCTCCGCGGTTTTTCAACCAAAATGGCTGATTTTTTGCATGAAGGTCCAACTGGGTGGTATCTCCAGGCCATTTTTTGCGCTTGACGTAATTTTGCGTTTTTCGCCCAAAACTCAATTTTTTGATGTTTCAAAGTATGAAAATTCATAAATCACTGGTTTGTCAACGAAATTGGCTGATTTTTGGCAGGTATGTCCGTCGAGGTGCTATCTTGAAGCTGGCAAAAGGAATTTCCGAAATATTTGTTATTTCTCAGTTTATGGCCAAAAACCTAAATTCTTGATGTTTCAAAAATTTGAACATCCATAAATCGATGGTTTTTCAATGAAATCAGTTGAATTTTGGCATGTACGTCTCTAATGGTGATATATTGAGTTTTTCAACACATTTATTATTTCTTGATTTATAGTCAAAAACCTAAAATCTTGATGTTTCAAAAATTCGAACATCCATAAATTACTGGATTTTCAATAAACTCAGCTTAGATTTGGCAGATACGTTTGCTGCGGCAGTATCTTAAAGCAGTTAAAAGGAATTGCTTTGCTTTTTATCTGGAACAAAGGCCGCGCATCTTGGCAGCAGCCGAGAATACCTTGTTGATGAAACCAATTGCCGTTTAATACCAAAAATTTCCAGCATTACTCTGCGCTAACAATAAATAATTTTCAAAATCCCAGATTAAAATTTATATAACCGATACGTCAAAATAAAATACAAACCAGTGCTAGCGAAGTAGTCCTCTTGGGCCTGGAACTGTGCGTCGAGCCAGTTCTTGCTCAGTGGAGGGCAGTCGTCTAGAGAGCGAGGGGCGTAGATCTCTGGGGTCGGAGGATTGTCGGAGATTGACCCGCACCCGTCGCTCTGGCTGTAGTGGGCCTTCCAAAATGGCACTCCCAGCCCACCACGCCCATCCTTCTTTCCCTCCTCACCACCCATCACCGACTAGCTTTCTACCCACACTTCAACACTCCAACGAAACACTCCTGCTTGTAATGGCCTCCAGGAGAGGCCTCAGCAGCCAATGCCATGTAATTATTGCCCAACCTTTTACTAAACGGCGCACAAAGCTCCTGTGTTTGCCTGAGAAGAGTACGATACTACCCCACCCAGCCTTACAACTTTAAATCAGCTAACCAGACAAAGACAGCGCCAATCTCCGATATTCTAACTTTTAATGCGCGGCCGGATAATGGTTTCAATTATTATTTTACTTTGCTCATCTAAATTAATGTCATTTCCGTCACTGACAGAAAAAAGATGAGTGAAGGCCTGAAGCATTTTTTGCGAAAAAAGTGCGACAGCATCGGCGTACTTATGAATGTGTTTTACCTAATTTTTGCCATTCATAAGGAATCTGGAACCGCGCAAAAAAATGGAAAACCCAAACATGAAAAGTCCAAAAAAGAAACACGTTCTCTGCCGCGTCCCACCCAGGCTATCATCGATAGACCTTACGGGGGTCCGCGGCGCCCCGAGGGAGACAGGTAAATTAGGGCGACCAGTCTACAACCCCCTCCGTAGCCCTATACTGACTAGGAAAAGGGCTGCCTTACGAATGGCAGAAAATGAATGCAAACGGAGAAAATACAGAAGTTCTCCGGTTCGTACCCAAAACTGGGCAAGATCCAAAAAAAAATCAACACTATACAACAAAAACGGTACAATCTTGGAGCACAATTCGATATCAAAAACACAAAGGAAATGTGGAAAGTGTCTTACATGCAAATGGTGGAGAACTAATGACAAAAGGGGAAGCACAACCTCATATTCCAATAAACGAGTCGCACACACCCTAACAAGAAACGTGACCTGCAGAAGCAAAGACGTCATCTACTTACTGAGCTGTACATACCCCGGCTGCACATCGAAATATGTGGGTCTAACAAAACAACAAATCAACACACGGATGGGACAACATAGACGAAACATCAACAAGAACAAAAACTACACACATTTATATGAACATCTCAACAATGCACATGGCAAAACATACGAACCGGAACTGAGTATACTACATACAAGAGAACAAAATGACCCCAGCCTGGAAGAACTCGAAACAATGTACATTCTGGTGCTTAATACCGCCTACCCATGGGGTCTTAACACCAACATCCAAGGATTTGGAAGCATTTTAGAAGACACAAACCCATACGATCGAAGGAAAACACCCTGGTTCACAATAACCCTACACAGGGCCTTAAAAAGAACCATCAAACCCTTCAAACTAAAATCGAAACATCCAGTAGCCGATGGAAACTCATCCATTCATAAACCTTTACACGATAAATCCAAAAAAACTCTACCCACAACGGACCAAATATTCCAACTACAATACAATGGGACAGAACTGTTCAATACGCTACAAACTCTATGGACGAAAGAAACGAAGAAACTAGCAGACGACATAGAACAAAACACACACAAATACGGTTATAGACTGTACCAACTAATAGCCGCATACAAAAGGGCACGAGACCTCAAGGAGAAGCCAACGACAAACGAAACAGATATGACACGACCGAGGGAGATCCGTCTCCCTTTTAAGCATATCAATAACTACAGCAATCAATTCAAACCGCAAAAAATCTTAAAAACACTGAAACTGGACAAAGTCTAGGGCACAAAACCTTTAACTACAGCAAAACCGCAAAAAACAACATTCACTTTCTACACGATACCGACTACAACCCTAGGAAGCATGCTCCTCAGCTACAGCAACTTCCTAAAAAAACTAAAACCGGATGAGCTCATGAAAATTTCCAGTGAGGGGTGTACATGCGAAAAATATGAAGAAAGATATAAACATTTCGGACATATAAACACAGGAGACTTCAAATTCTTGGGGCTTGAAAATACTCTACTTACAAAAGGAACAAAATTCAGACCACATCTTCAAGCGGACGCGGAAAGTGCATTACAATTGGCCCTCGAATCCCTACAATCATGGGTCATACATAAACAGAAGGAAAAGGAAATAACCAAAATGGAACAAGGACAGATCTACGGAAGAATACATGCATACATAGGGAGAGAGTACAATAGAAACAAAGGAGAAACAGAGAAATCAGCGAACAACAGATATAAACAACTCTGCAAACGTACAGAAACCTCAATAAGTAGCATTCAAAAACAAACCCAAGCATTCGTATTAACACCAGTGGACAAAGCAGCTTCTAACTTCGCGATAATATGCAAGAAATATTACATACAACGTCTTTGTGAAGAGCTTGGAGTGGATACTTCCTCTCAAACCAAAATACAAGCGACAGGAAACGACACATATTCATTACATACCCTCAGCACAGAAGACATTATCAAAACACATGAGGACAGACACAGAGGAATTTTTGGAAATCACAAATACGAAAGTCAACAAGAACTCCTTCCACGAGATGCCATACTACCAGTACTATGGCATAGCCCTAAGTACCACAAAAACCCAATAAAGGCACGCTTTATAGCAGGAGCATCGAGATCATCTACCAAAAAAATGGAAGAATTACTTATGAGAATATTAGCAGCAATCAAAATCTACTGGCAAAAATACACGAAAAAAGTAGGGGAAACGCGAGGACTAAACCTTACATGGAGTATTAAAAACTCTATGCAGGCAAAATTCATGCTCAATAAACTGGGAGAGAGGAACAGGAAAATGTACACGGCCGACTTCAGCACCCTATTCACTGCTCTGGAGCACGACCTAATCAAAAAAACTCTTGGGGAAATACTGGATATTACAGACAAACGATATAAACTAGTGACAATCCAAGGAATGAGCTACCTACACAATAACATACAACTAGCGAATAAAAGCTGGACAATGAATGAGGTTAAGAGCCTAATTACATTCCTGACAGACAATACATTCGTAAATTTCGGTGGAATGGCATTTAGACAAACAAAAGGAATAGCCATGGGAGCAAGCTGCAGCCCAATTATTGCAGACTTGGTTCTAAGCAAACTGGAATACGATTTCCTCAGCAACCCAAAGAACATATCACAGGCAAAACGATTAAAATACACCTGCAGATACGTGGACGACATCCTAACAATAAACACAGACTGTATCAAGGAGTGCCACACTGATATATATCCATCATCCCTACCGCTCAATTTTGAAGGGGATGACAAGGGATGGGTCCACTTCCTGGACCTGGACATACACGTACACGAAAACCGTGTCAGACTTTACGACAAACGACGGGCATTCCCTTTCAAGGTGCTATGTTTACCATTCAAAACCAGTAACCAGACATCCAACACGGGCCAAAATGTTCTGTTCTCCCAAGTCCTCAGGACTGTGAACTCTAGCAGACTTTGGGAGGACTTTGAAAACGACATTAAAATACTATTCAAAACATTTCTGGAAAGAGGATTCTGTACCAAAAACATTGAAAAAACAATCAAAAAACTGCTAAAATTCTATCCAAAAATCACAGACAAACTAATCAAGGGCAAAAATCAAAAATTGTCCAACATCGAATTCATACACAACCTATAATTACACACCCGATATCACGATGATGAGATTATATAAATTGAAGTTCCAACAGAGTTAAAACCATAATCGAAAATTAGCAATTACCAGAACCAACTGATGAGCCATTCTGGTAACCCTAGTCTTGGTTGATTGGCGAAACTAGGGACAGGCAATTTACTTGCCAATATTGATATTACCTGAATCTACTTTGGAACTGTGACCGATGCACATCGATCCTTCGCTTAACAGTGTAAATGAACAACAAATTCACTATCAACATACATAATTACCAAAAAAGAAGAAGCCCCAAGAAACTTGATTCGATTGATATACATTGTGGTTCAAAAAAATTTGTCGTTTAAAAACGAGACGTTTGCGCTTCCATACACATGCACTGGAAAGCACTCGGGCATTCAGAAGCAGTCTCAGACGCTGAAAAAAGCCGTGCCCTTCTTAGTGTAGCCCAGTGACTTGGACAGGATTGAGCCAGAGTGTTGAGATGGGTGAGAAGTGAGGAGGAGATGAGAACTAGACTGGTCCTGCTGGGATTGCTTAGCGCTGAGCTAGCTCTCTGCCAGCTGGAGTCCTGGTGCAATTCGCGACAAGGCCATGTCTTCCATGCGCCCAGCGGAAGCTGCTTCGCCCACCTTGGCCCAGTGGCCACTTGGTTCTCATCCCAATCCTCAACTACTCCTACAGCCTCCAACCTACAACTGCTCTGCTTTAGGACGGAGGCGTGGGGCCTGTGCGCCGGCGGGGACCTGCCCAGTGGGGTTCGCGGGGGGCTGGCTAGAGTAACGGAGGGCCATCTCTACGACTTCCTCCAGGGTGCTCTTCTCGCCCTACTTCAGCAGCCACTCTGGATCGGCCTCAAGAGCATCAACTGTCGCAGCAACGCCTCCGTTAGCCATTCTTGCTTCATAGACTGAGCTGAGGGAGACGTTTAGCAACGTTGGGTGACAGGAGAGTCTGGCCTGGTGGGACGGGGACGGGGGGCGGCAGGCGCCGAAGGAGTGCCTCAGCTTCGCCCCATCCATGAGCGGAAGGCGGGTGAGGGAGTGGTGCGTGGAGTGGCTGCCGGGCGGGGCCTGGCGCGGCCGCTCCTGTCGCCGCCTCCTCCGCCCTCTCTGCCAGTACACCCAGAGTCCTCCCCATCACCAGCCATCAGGAGTGCACTGCAAACGCTCCCATTCCTTCCAGGCCCCCTTTCCTGGCCGACAGCGGAGAGTTTGGACAAGCTCAGCTGCGCCTCCACGGTGTGGCCAGTTTCAGGTTGGGCCTACTGAGAGAAGAAGGCTGGAGAAAGTGGCGAGGGATTAAAGAGCGGAGTGAGCTGGGAGTCTTCTGCGCCTCCGTCTGCGGGCGCCTGGCCCAGCACAAGTGCTTCTTCCCCATCCAGATGGCTGCCTCCTGGTCTGGCCCATAAACCCCTTCACCTGCCCGCCCCATTCTTCCCTGTGCAGGGAGGATGCCATGTCGGCCTGCATAAAGGCAGTGCCGGCCTCTCTAGGTCTCCGAGGTCGCCTGGCTTTCATCCAGAACCCTTACGAGTGGATCAAGGCGGGCGGCCCCCCGCCTGCCCCTGCCTGGTTCGCCCTGCGTCGCGCCGACGAGGCCAGACCCAGCTCCAACTATGTTGCTTCCTACTCCTCCCCGGCCAGCCCTAGCCCAGCCTGCTTCGGGCCGTATAGGAGACATTTGCGTTCTGGGAGGGTGCGGGTGGGAGTCGACTGGCCTCCGCCTGTCTGGGCATCGGGGCAAGTCCCCTGTGGTACTCGGCGGCCTTCAGCGAGAAGGGGGGAGAGGCCTGCGTCCGCTTCCAGCCAGACGGGGTCTGGGCCTCCGCGGACTGCGCTCTGCCCCTGGCCGCCATCTGCCAGGCTATCCCAGGCTATTCCTGCGTCTTGCCCTCCCTGGCAATGGCAGAAGAAGGCCTTCCCTTTTTGCAGATGACATGCCCAGGACAACGGTGGCATGCGACTGCGGTTGTAAAAGCCTTCAAATCATTGCCTGGATTGATGAGGCATCCATGAGGGTATCCTTGCTAGCCTGTGGTTGCCCAGCAAGTGGCCCACTGATGGGCAAGGGAGAACTGGCCCCTAGCGAGGTGGGCAGCTCTGCCAGCGTCCTCTGCGCTTCAGGCTTCCTGCCCAAAGCCAGCACTAATCTTCAATACCAGTGAGTACGGATTACATTCGACCAATCTTGCAAAAAAGAAGCCCTTGCTTGTAAGCGTGCTTGTAATCCAAAGCGTAAGCGGCGATACAAATGTCAAACCTGGAATTTTTAGCGGGAATAGTTTTAGCTCATGGCTCATCTGTCACAGCTAAGCCTGGACTGCAGGTGTGTGGAATCAGAAGAGGAAGCAACTAAAAGAACTAAAAGCCTTGAAACGATCTGCTACAGTTTCAAAGGCCAGTTGATCGGTGGTTCCTGCTTCCTTGAAACGACTGCTAAAGAGACTTGGTCCTGGCTGTCCTTCCTTGCCTTGCCTGGACAGCTCAAGCCGTTTGAACCTTCAGGTCCATCGGCGTCGAGCACTGTCAGCAATTGGGCGCCGCCTATGGCCTCTCCGGTCTCTGCTCCCTCCCATTTCATGCCCCAGAAAACAGAGCTGGAATTGAGGCCGCCTGCCACGGCTGGACACAGCTGAGAAAGCCTTCTTAATCAAAGCCAACTTCGGGCACCTCCAGCCGTTCTGGCTAGGAATGCGGAAGCTGACGGACGCAGAATCTATCGTTCTTTCTTCTTTCTCATCCTTTTCATCCTTGCTGAGGAAGGTGATCTGTGGCAGACAGAGGGGGCGGCGGGCTGGTTCGACGCCCCTCCGCCCGCCCCTCACCACATCAACACCTTACACCATCCCCGCTACATCAACCATGGCTTTCAGGAATCCTGCTACATTTTTAGCGTCCTCATTTCTCTCCGCTCCAAACTGCTCCAAGTTGCTCCAATAAGTCCCTTTTGAGCGCGACTTGTTCGAGGATGTTCAATGCGAAAAGAAATACTCATTCCTCTGCGAATTTTACCAGCCCATCCTTTCTGGCAATCGTTTTATCGTTTCTTTTTTTGTCACTTGACCAAGAGCAGTGGCTAAAGGTTCGAACGTTTGCGGCAACTATGATCGGGCAGTGATGGCAAAGGACTCCTGCTTCTTCATCCATCCCAACCGGAGCGACTGGTTCCCCCCGGCCTTTCTGATCTCTGACCCCCTTTTTGTCTTTCAGGCACACTGCAGCTCGCCTCTGCTTTCTGGAAGGCAGTCAGCAGGGCTACACAGGCTTCCTTCATCCACCCAGCTCACTTGCTACTCCTCCAATCACTTCCTCTTCTCAGGACGACTGGCCAAGCTGAGCGAGCTGGAGCTCTACCGCACTGTCCTCGCCCAACTCGCCCCACAAGCCGCCGGCAATCTCTACTTCGGCCTCCACCACCGCGGCACCGCCACTCCTGTTCCTGCCCCTCCATCTTTGCCGCCTTCCTCTTCCTTTCTGTTCACACGGCCCATGGACAGGCCCAGTCCTGGTTCTGTGGCGGGCTGGATGGAGAGCCATGGGCGGCCAACCGCGACGGCTTCGACAACCAGGGCGCCTTCCAGTTCGACGGGGACGGGCCCTGCATTGCCGCCCGCCACGACACACCCGACGTTGCCTTCCTCCACTCACCTAGCGCCTGCCCCTCAGTCCTTGCTTCCAGTTCCACTGGCTGGACCTGCCCTGCTCCACTGAGCTGGAGTTCATCTGCGAGCTGGACCTGAGCCAGGCACCCCAGGGTTCACAGTTCATGGCTGAGGCGGTGGAAGATGTAGGAAGATTTCCTAGGTCGATGGGAGCCGGCTATGACAGCTGAGTGCGTGGAGGGCTGCCGGGGGGACTTGGTCAACATGAGCATGAGCCCTGAGAAGGAGGTCTACGAGGAGGGCGAGACGGTGGAGCTCAGCTGTCTTTCCCCCGACCATCTCCTTCAGCCTCCCAACACTCTGGAACGGGCTTTGCTAACGCTCTCTGGGGGACAGATTTTCCTAGTCCTGCTTCTGCCTACCAGTCATTCTGGCCAGACTCTTTAAGTCGCCCTTAACCTATTTCTGGGGTTATCAATCTCAAAATACAAACACACCCTTTCAAAATCAGTACCAATCAAAATTTCTTAAATTCTAAAAATTAACTTTTCCATCAATATTACACGAGCAGTTAGCGAAGTCCCACAGTCGTCCACCAGCATAAGCTGCTTGGCCGGGGGGTTCTGGAGCGAGTATCCCTACTGCACCCCTGGTCACCCTCTTCCTCGCTGAGCCCAGTGCCCCTAAATGCCTGGTTCAGGCTGTCTCCTGCCCCCAGCCCCAAACGATAGCCAGCTGATAGTCAGCCCCTCCCTGGCCGAAGGCTGGGCCAGTCACGGGGCCCTGGTGAGCCTCAGTTGCGCCCCCGGCCTCCTCCCAGTGCCCCAAGACGCCTCCCAGCCAGCCCAGTGCCTCCCCGACGGCAGCCTCAGCCTACCCACCCTTTTCCAACTCCTCTGCGAAGAGCCGCCCGGCTGTGGCCGGCAGTCCGCACTGGCCCTCCTCGCCGAGGCTCCCGAGGCTGAAGTAGGCAGTCTCCAGCCCGATCTGGACCAGTACCCCCTACATGCCAAGGTTGTTGATAGTTTGGGGGTGCTACGTGAGAGTCTACTGCTGTCCCTGCTGATAGGTGGGACTAGGCTGTCCGCTGGGCCAGGAGGCCGTGGACAAGGATCTGAAGGAGGCCAGCTGTCTGGGCAACGGCTCCTGGAGCAACCGCTTCTCCGCCTGTCAGCCTGGTACTCGCCTCTCGTCTCTTTCATAGCAATGGATGTGATCAGATCAGAGTCGAGTGCAGAGGCCTGGACTGACCCTTTGACCAGGACGGAGCGGATCGTGACAGAGGTCTTCCAGACCCTCGGCTGCGTCTACATCATCGCCATTCTTGCCACCACCATCACCCTCTTCATCATCCTTCGGTTCATATCCTCCATGTCTTGTGGAAAAGGACTGGAGTCCTCTTGTTGAGGGAGTGGAGCACGGAGCGTCTCTTCCACTTGGGTCAGGAGCTCATGCTCCTCATCGCCCACATCCTCATATTCACCATGCGCGATCGCGTCCAGAGCAGCGTTCTGCCTTTATCGCCTCTCTCTCCTCTGAGACAGGCCTAATCAACTGCCCCTTCAGCTATGCAGTTTGGCCTCCGTGGGTCTGCAATACAGCTTCATCGGGGCCTACGTCTTCTGCGCCCTGGAGAGTTTGCAGGCCTACTGCTGCGCCACTGCCGTCACCCTACAAGTAGCTCTCTCCTCCCCTTTGCCTCCCTACTTGTCTCTGCTTCAGGGCACTTTCTTTGGCTTCAACAAATGGCTGGTCTTCCTGCTCGGCTGTCTGCTGCCGCTGGCACCGACAGGACTGGCCGCCGCCGCCGCCTACCCCCACTACACCTCCAAATACTCGTCAGTTCTGCCTAGGGGTAGGGAGGGATGTGAAAGGGATTGCTGGCTAAGATGCTGGCTGAACCTGGGCAACGCTTGGGCGCTGGCGACGGGGCTGCCGTGCGCTGTCTTTGCGGCCTCGGCCATCATCTTATCCGAGGCCGCCGGGATGGAGCGTCGCCGCTGTCTTCGCATCCAGGACCGCAACCAGCACCTAGCTGCCTTGTCTCCCCCTCGCCCTCTTCTCTTCTACTTTTCACAGCTCTGCCCCGCCCTCAGCCTCTACTTTTGCAGAGCCAACAGCAAGTCCCTGCTGCTCATCATCCCCGTCTCCTTCGCCCACTGGATCCTCGGCGCCCAAGCCGTCTACCATGTCAAGGTCTCGCTGTACGTCAGCGTCTTTGCCCTCAACATCACGCTGGGCACCATCATCTTCCTCTTCCACGCCCTGGGCAGCCCGAAGGTAAGGGGAGGAAGGGGTGGGGGGAGAAAGAAATGAAAGAGGTTTGAGGTGGTGGCGCTGTTCCGCCAGCTCTGGGCCTACCTCCGCGCCCGCATGTCCGTCCGCATCGTCCGCACCTCACGCCTTTACTCAAAGTGATCTCCACTCTTCCCTATTCCCTACCTTTCTGCCCCACCTTACCCAGTCTTGCCATAGGTAGGACATGAAAAGGATAAGAAACACCCTTTAATGACACTGTGAGAATTATGCCATACAATATTCAAACAGACAAAGCCTTTACACAGCAGAGTGCAACAAATGAATAGATGGTTGCAATTAGCGGATGCTTCAGTAGTGAATTAGACGCTGTTCCTTGGGTGGACATAGCGGTTCAAAACCGTCCTGTCTAGACAAGTAGGTTAAACAATTGATGTGTCTTAAAGGGAGGGAAGAAAGACAAGAGAGGAACCAAAAAAAAAAAAAAACAAAACACAGAAAAAAAAAAGGAGATTAAAAAATAAAAAAGAAAACCGCCACCAAACAATAATAAAACATAAATAATCATATAATACTAATCCATCAAAATAAAAAATATAAAAAAATATTAAAAAATATAATTGGAATAAAAATAAATTTAAATAAAAGAAAAAAAAAAAAAAAAAAAATAAAAAAAAAAAAAAAAACTTAAGTTTGAAAAAAAAGCTGTGGAAGTTTATTTTTTGACCGCAAAGCGGGCCCGAAGGGCCCGCTTCGCGGTCTTTGCAAGTTGCTCACTTTTTGTTCGTGGTGATATATATATGTGCGTGTCTGGAATGGCTGAAACCAGACAAATTCTCAACGGATTTTGACTTTTTTTTTCCTGAAAGATAAAACTTGCCGCTTGGATCCTAGAGGGGTGCATGTAGTCCCGGACTACTAGAAACATCACTTTTTGGGCAGAAAAATTTTTTCTCTGAAAATTTACATTGTGCTTTGTAGGAGCCGAAATGTTGAGATTAGAAACATTATTGTTTTGAGTAGAAAACTTTTTCTCCGAAAATTTATTTTTTGTGCGCGACAACTTTGAAAATCGTAGCCAAAAATTTTCCCATTTGTTCATCTTTGAGTTCTCAACAACTACTTGGCCGATTTGCAAAATTCAAAAAGCATCTAGCTCACAATGTGCAACTTTTTGGTGATTAAACTAATCACGTCTTCAATAACGCAATCCTAAACGCTTCGCTGTCATCTATTTCGTTTGGTGCCATTATACTTGTTTCGTAAAAATAACGTTATAAATTCAGGTGTGTGTGGGATGCTCTTGTCAGAAAGCTAGTCTGATTTTCGTGTAGGAAAATTCATTGTTCGATATTATTTGGGTGAACTAGACATCTTATAATTGCACTTGTTCCCTAATCATAACAAACAAGAAATCGCCGAAAATTTTTAGCATTCAGTGCTATCAATCAATGCTTTGCTTTAAATGTGCATGGAATTATTTATCTTACTCAGAAATTATATAATATCGAATTAATGAACGATTGAAAAGAGCCTTTGATATAATACCTCTAATGAATACCAAAGCAGGAGTTTCGTTTTTCGAAAGTATCGAAAATAAAATTTTAACAATTTACGTACATATACTAAGGTCGGCGCAAGAAGAATTTTTTCATCGATAGTTAGGGGATGGTGTAGCACTAGTAGAGCGGCGCTTTCTTGGTAGGTATTCGTTGCTTTTACGACCCCAAGGCCCCAAACGACCGGTTTCTATGCCTTGGCTTCCTTCGTCTCCTAGAGAACGCTCTTTTGTGCCCCGCTTTAGTGTTGACTGTCTTTTGACACCTCTTTATTTCCCACTTTTTTCTACTTTGCTCCAGGCGCAGTACTTGAAGAGTCAAATGTTGCAAGGAAACTAGCCAAATTTCAGTCCAGAATGATGCGGCACTAAGAAAAAAAGGGAATGCGTGCCCTGGTGCTGCTGGTGGTGGGATGGGGGGGTGTAGGGGAGGGCCAGCGAGCTCCAGCGGCCTACCCGAACCCGGCGACGGACTGGCGGGCCTGCAATTTGCCCAGCAAGGGCTTCGTCTGCGACCCTGACAAAATTCTGCCCGACCAAGTCACCCTTTTCATCTTCCTTAGCCGTTAAATACCGTGGAGTGTACAGGCGCGAGCAGAGCTGAGCAGCTTCCTGCTGAAGGACATCTATCAGGGCACGCAGTACAAGCACCAGGGCGGGGAGTGCATGAGCAAGGGCATCACCCTCGTCATCGCCGTCGTCAACAAGATTCCCGCCAACGGAGCCGCCTCCAATGCGTTTTCTCACCCATCTCCCTCCACCTGGCAGTCTGTCTACTGGAAGCGCAATGTGCAGGCAGATGTCCTCTTGGACGCGCTCCGTGCGCCAACGCTACAACCTGGAGCCCAAGTGCAACAAGGACGTCATCATCGGCTTCTCCAAGGAGGACAAGCGTCTTCAGGTTCTCAATAGCCGAACATCTCCTATCAGAGGAGCAAGAAGAGCTTTTCCTCTCCACAGGTGGTGGCAGAGTCCAAATACACGGGCATCAGCAGCGAGGAGTCCCAAAAACTCTTCCGCAAACAAGTCGGCCTCATCCGGGCCGGTGACTATGCAAAGGCACTGCGCAACCTGGCCCAGGACCTGGCCAGCGAGTACGTCAACTCCCGCAACATTCAGGCAAGCCCACCCTCCTTTTCAGGTCAATGAGGATGAAGGGGCTGAGTTTTCCAGGATCCCTTGGCGCCGCGACAGCGCAGTGGAAGCGGCGGTGGGCCGAGCAGCTTTGGCCGCGGGGACGGGAAACCCATGAAGCTGCCTACAGTTGCTTCTTCTAACTATTCTTCACCCAATCAGGCTGCTGGTATCTGGAGATCCCGCCCTGGCTTATCATTGTCCTGGTCATCCTGCTGGGCAGCCTCCTCTGCTGCTGCTGCTTCTGCTACTGCTGCAAGCAGGTTGCCTTGGAGGCTCAAGTTTGGAACAGTTGAGAGAGATGAGGGGGAATGGGTTTGAGATCCGCCAGTCCTTCTGTCCCTGCTGCAACAATAGCGGCGGGGATGCGCGCGGTGGGATGGGCCGAATGGGCAACTTCAGTCTCCCCAGCGGCATGGTGGACAAGATGCCCAGCAGTCTCTTCGGCGGCAGGTTTGGACAGGATGCATGGAGGAATGGAGATAGGAGAGCAACTCCCTCAGGATGGGTACGAATCGGATGAGCGGCTACGGAGCTGGTGGGATGGGCGCAGGCGCAGGGGCCGCCATGGGCTACATGGCCGGAGGTGGCGGAGGGGCAGGGGACTACTACAGCGGAGGTGCGTTCCCGGCCGCCGCTGGCTTTCCTTCCTTCAATCAAGGCATCCTAGCTGTGTGTGTGTCGTGTCCTGGTCTTCTCTGTGTCCCTGTTTCGCAGTAGTCTGAGTAGAGAGTGTGAAGAAGAAGAGAATTGGAAGGAGTGGAATTGGATTGAGGAGGGGGCGGTGGGTTCGGAGGAGGTCAGGAGCCCGTAGCACCAGCTGAGCCACCACCGCCTGCCTACGAAAGTCCCACTTCTTGCCATGGCTTGGGGAGATGGAGGAAGTTTGTCTGTTTTGAAGGCGGCGGAGGCGGTTGGGGCGATGACACTGGCACTGGAGGTGGCGGAGGAGGGGTGTATCCTAGCCTTGGAGGAGGAGGAGGAGGAGGAGGAACTGGAGGAGAGAGTGGAGGAGGTGGAGGAGGAGGAGCCACCATCAGTTCGGATACAGGAGGCGGTTAGAAAGGCCATTCATTGCACCAGGAAGGCAGATAGAGAATTGCAGGTGGCGGTGGCGGCGGAGGAGGAGGAGGCGGTGGAGATAGTGGCGGTGGTGGAGGTGGTGGGGGTGATGCTGGTGGTGGAGGAGGAGGGGACAGTGGCGGTGGAGGATGGTAACATACAGCGAATATTGAGCCTCATTTTTACACTGCGTATTTTGAGCGGCATTTTTCGTCTACGAACATTTCTTTCCATAATTGTTTCATTTTGTACTATCCCACAAAGATATTCATCGAATCTCTTTAATGTTTCCTTTCAGCGCATTGAGTTTTGGATTTTTGACCGCGGAGCGGCCCGAAGGGCCGCTCCGCGGTCTATAGAGGTTACTGAACTTTTGTCCTGATATATGCGTATATATATATATATATATATATATATATATATATATATATATATATATATATATATATATATATATATATGTATCTGGAAATGCTGGGAACGGGCGAATTCTCAACGGATTGGGACAAACTTTTTTTTCCCTGAAAGGTAATGCTATTTTAGGAAGATCTGGAGGGGTAGACCCGGAATTTGAGCATTTGAAACATTACTTTTTTGGGTAGAAAGGTTGAAAAATGGGGTATGTTGAGAAATGGCGAATTCTCAATGGATTGGGACAAACTTTTTTTTTGCTGACAGGTAATAAAATTTTAAGAAGATCTGGAGGGGTGGAACAAGTCCCGGAGCATTTGAAACATTACTTTTTTGGGTAGAAATGTTGAAAAATGGGGTATGTTGAGAAATGGCGAATTCTCAACGGATTGGGACAAACTTTTTTTTTGCTGAAAGGTAATAACATTTTATGAAGATCTGGAGTGGTGGAACAAGTCCCGGAGCATTTGAAACATTACTTTTTTGGGTAGAAAGGTTGAAAAATGGGGTTTGTTGAGAAATGGCGAATTCTCAACGGATTGGGACAAACTTTTTTTGCTGAAAGGTAATACAATTTGAAGAAGATCTGGAGGGCTGGAACAAGTCCCGGAGCATTTGAAACATTTTTTGAGTAGAAAGGTTGAAAAATGGGGTATGTTAAGAAATGGCGAATTTTCAACGGTTTGTGACAAACTTTTTTTACTTGAAAGGTAATAAAATTCTGCAACGTTCTGGATTTGGTCCCCAACCTTTTGAAACATCCCTTATTTGGGTAAAACTCATAAAAGTTAAGACTTGTGAGGTGTTTAGCTCCGCGGTCACCTATTGCGCTCTGCGCCATATACTTGTTGAGTATTTATAATGATGTTCATTCGTATCTCAAGTATCACCTTACAATTTTGCATTGGCAGCATATGCTATAATAGCATGTAAAATATTAGCTGCTCTGACGCCAGTTTAGCATGCTGTTATGCTAAACTTATCCAGTCGAAGGGTCCCCGAGCCAAAAGCACTAACGAAAACGCAAACATTACATTGCTACAGTCTAGTATTCTTCTACAGTGCTTAGCTCAAAACGAAGCTTTTTTCATGTGAAAAAATTAAATTTAAATATTCAAAACACTAATTCTTTCAACTGCAGCAGTTGGACGTAACTTCTAAAACCTTCTCGATGGCTAAGGAAAGTTCAAGTTCAGCTCGCCTTCTCTGGCCATCACTTATTGATTATAAGGATCTTCTATGCACTTTTTAGGCAATGATCATCCATGCCGCAAAGAAGGAGAACCAATTTAGTTTTAGTATTGAGTTTGGTCTATCTTCAACCGTACCACTCAATGAACTAAGCCCAGTTAAAAGTAACATTTATTGTTGGTATTTGCACTGGCATACTTCATGTACTCTGGTTACTTGTTGCCATGAAAATGTTTAGCCAGAAATTCGATTTAGAAGGTTATCTATAACTTATTTTGCTTGGGGGAATATGACAGGCACTATTTTTAACGCTGAAAACGTAAGATTAAAAAAACGGCGTTGGAGCAGAGTGGGTGGAGCGAGGATGTCGGATTGTCGGTCAAAACGACAAGGACATAAGTCATACAGGCGGAGTTGGACAGGCCATTTGGCAGGAAAGGGAGCGGGAGAGGCGCTTCGGGGTTGAGGGCTCAGTGTGTGTCTCTCTCTGTGTGTATGCGCTGGAATTGTCTTGGCGGGGGGGCTGGTATAGAAGGAGGGCGCTTGAAGGGTTTGAGGGAAAAGCGAGGAAGGGAAGAGGGGCAGAGGGGGGAGGGGGGAAGGGCAGGAGCTTTAGGGGCAATAAGGAAGGGGGCAGAGGCAGAAGAGGCGGGCCAAAGCGAGCGGAGTGGGCCAGCTTAGGCGCTCTGGGCTCCTAGCGGTCGGCGAGTTGTGGGAGGTAGGCGTGAGGGAGGCAGGCTTCAGGTCATGCATGACTGCTCAACAGAGCGTCTTTTTCCGCCCCAAGGAGGGGAGGTGAGGGCAGACAGACGGAAGGAAGTCTCCGGAGCTTCCCTTCCAGCTAATGAGCTAAGCCTCGTTTTTGTCACCCGCCCTTTCCCTTTCACCGCTCACTGCATTTACAGCTTTCCTTTTTGGCCACAATTCTCTCTCTCACCCACTTTAATGTTACGCAAGCTCGCTTAAACACTACCTTAAGAGTGGGTATCAGTTAGAATTCAGGGTGATTTACGCAAAAAATAAACTGAAAGCTTAGAGTTTTTTGGTAATTGGGCTTGCGCGAGCGGAGCGTTAGCTGAGTGGTAGCGCCAAGCCCCTCTTATCGAGCAACACAACCAATTGCAGCTTTCCCAAAGTTTGTCAGGCTGTAGCTCGTCACACAGACGTCGGAGAGCGCTGCAAATAATCTCAATCGACGCACCGTGATCGAATTGTGGGGGGTCCTCTTTGGACAAAAATTTTTTAGTGCCTTAATAAAAAAGTCATTTCAAAAAAACTTTTTAAAAAAAATGTCCGGTGTCCGGGTGCACACCGACCGACCGATCGACCGTCCGACCGTCCAGCAAGTGTTGCAGACACTTGGGCAACATCTGGGGTGTGGATCTCAACGGTTCTAGGGTAAATCGATGCCGCTGAGGTCGAAAGGTCGAAACATCAACTTTTTGGGTAAAAATTCAGTTTTTTGGGGTTTTTTTGCATGTTTTTCAATTCCAGCTCTATATTTATGCTTTTTACAGGGTTTTTTGCCAAAATAACAGCGCCATATAGGTAATTTTGAACGTAGATTACGATGGTGGCACCCGTTTGCTTCTACCTGGTCTGCGTGGTCTTCCACCAGGCCGTGGTGAACAAGCAGGTCATCATCAACTTCATCTTGAGGCATTGTAAATAGTTTTTGGTCTAAAAAACAGCACCATATAGGTAACTTTGCACGTAGAATACGATTGTGGCACCAGTTTTCTTCTATCTGGTCTTCATGGGCTTCCACCAGGCCGTGATGAACAAGCAGGTCACCACCAATTTCATCTTGAGGCATTCTAAAGGGTTTTTGTGCCTACAAAAAGCATCATATAGGTAATTTTGGACGTAGATTATGATCCTGGCAGCCCTTTGCTTCTAGCTGGTCTCCATGGGCTTGCACTAGGCCGTGGTGAACAAGCAGCCCATCATCAACTTCATCTGGAGGCATATTAAAGGGTTTTTGACCCTACAATTAGCATCATATATGTAATTTGGGATATAGATTATGGTATGTTTTTCATGGGCTTCCACCAGGCCGTGGTGAACAAGCAACTGATCACCAACCCCATCTTCGTCTCCATGCATAGGGGCCTTGCCCCTGTATGAAGTGGATGAAATTATATTATATAGTGGGTTATACTAACCCAAAAAGTATCTCTTATCTATATTTTACCTGCAATTGAAGTAGGGGAAATTTTTTTATTTAGCTTAATTTGAATTCTACTTGCAACTGAAGTGGATGAAATTTTTTCTTAGCAAAAAAATAAGTTTTATATCTTAGATTGTGAACTTTGTGCACTGTAAAACTATCGTCAGTCCAATGTAAAACTGGATTAATTAATGATAAGAGAGCACCTTACTTTAATGACAATTTATTTGGTCAAAATGTAGTTGGCTCCCAAATTTTGCAGACTTTACCCATTAGTTGAAATATAATTTTTTTTTAAATTTTAAGTCCAAATTTTTGTCTATTTTTTGAAAACTATCATATGTAGGTGAAATTAAACTGAGGCATATTTTTTGTAGTCAATTGCAATTAATTGCAATGGAGATAGGTAGCAGAGTCAGTTAAAAATTTTTTGCTGTGCATATTTTTTAAAAATGTTGCTACATTTTACTTTTTTTGGGACCTCAGATTTCAAATACACTTATTAGTATTTTGGCCAGGTGCTCTCTTATCATTAATTAATCCAGTTTTACATTGGACTGACGATAGTTTTACAGTGCACAAAGTTCACAATCTAAGATATAAAACTTATTTTTTTGCTAAGAAAAAATTTACCCACTTCAGTTGCAAGTAGAATTCAAATTAAGCTAAATAAAAAAATTTCCCCTACTTCAATCGCAGGTAAAATATAGATAAGAGATACTTTTTGGGTTAGTATAACCCACTATATAATAATATATGGTTTCTCGTGGAAAGCCGTTCAATGTGAAGTCCCAAAAGAGTGGTTTTAGGGTATTTTTTAGCTGAGGCGTGGTGGTAGTGAGGGCTATTGGAGTGAAGGCGGTTGGGAAAGTCGGGGGGGGGTGAGGGTGTGTGTGGGGAGAAAGAGGAGATTTCCATGCGGAAATGGGGGGAAGGAGGGCGGTTCCTGGAGGCGTCTTTATCGCCCAAGAAGAGCAACGATCATCCATCCCCGCCCACCACTACCACCACCCTGGCTTAAGCTCCCGCTTTTACTCCGTCCCATCTAATACACCAGCCGTTCCTCCATTTACATTCATTCTTTGCTTTCAATTCCATGTTTTCACCGATTTTTGCGTGGCCGAAGGCCGCCTGCCGCGGAGGGCAGGGCAGTCAGAGCTCCGGAGGCCATAGGGCATGGGTGCGGAGGCCCCGGAGCATACATAGCCTAGCATGCGAAGCATGCTAGGCGAAGCGTAGGGGCCGTAGCACCCGTGCCCGGAGGCCGGAGGAGCTCTGGCACCCTGCCCGAAGCGGCAGGCAGCCAAGGCCAGCTTAAGCAGTTACCCCATTTTTGCGTCCGTCTGTGCGCATATATATCTTATATAATACGCGTGATACCACTTTGGGAGGGTACCTCGCCTGGGCTGGATTCTCAACTTATCCTGGCACATGATACCATTTTGGATAGATCTCGGATTGGACATTCTCTGGCATATACCTGCACCTGTGCCTGAATTCTTCAAAATGATGAAAATATCGAAAATGTGCTCATTTTGGTCATTTTCCAACTTTGAAGGTCAATAGCTCCACCAGTTTTTAACTTTTTTTGGCGGACTTTTTTTTAAATTCAAGGCAAAACAATTCTGTTTTGAATTGCATGTTTACTTTGTCAACTTTTCAAAATCATTTTCACAAAAAATCCAAATGAGAAAAGTCAATTTTCGCGATTTTGGCTCTACTCGGTGACCAGATATTTCAAGGTATTTACAAGCAAAATATTTGTTCACAGTGCTGACATCTGCTCCAAGCGATTAGCCATGGCCGAGAAGCTTGATGGAACCAGCATGCAGTCTGTGCATAGGTTTAGGGTATGATTGTGGACCATAGCCATCACCAATGGGTGGCCGCGCGAAGCGCGGCCAAAGACCAATATTACTAGTATATATATATATATATATATATATCTTATATAATACGCGTGACCCCATTTTCCACCTGCCCGAGCTGGATTTTCCACCTATCCTGGCATATGATACCATTTTGGATAGATCTTGGATAGGACAGTCTTTGGCATATACCTGCACTTGTGCCTGAATTCTTGAAAATGATGAAAATATCAAAAATGTGCTCATTTTGGTCATTTTCCAACTTTGTAGGTCAATAGCTCCATCAGTTTTCAACATTTTTTGGCGGACTTTTTTTTAAATTCAAGGCAAAACAATTCTGTATTGAATTGCATCTTTACATTCTCAAGTTTTCAAAATCATTTTAATGCAAAATCCAAATGAGTAATGTCAATTTTCGCGATTTTGGCTTTACTTGGTGACCAGATGTTTCAAGGCATTTATATGGAAAATATTTGATCACAGTGCTGACATCTGCTCCTAGCGATTAGTCTAGACTGGAGTCATGATATTCTGCACTGAATCGGACTTAGTTTTGGCTTTCGCTGATGTTTAGTGGTCAGAAACTAAAAAAATCATTGCTCTGGGCTGTGCGAATTAGTTCAAAAATGGCTGAGGAGCTTGATGGAACCAGCATGCAGATTGTTGGTGCAATCATGGAGGTGTATTATACCATCCACTCAGTGTGATCCTCAGTGGTGCAATAGTGTAGGACAAGATTGTGGACCATAACCACCACCAAAAGGTAGGTGGCCGCGCAAAGCGCGGCCACTGACCAATATTACTAGTATATATATATATATATCTGGTACCATCGGCAGGCCAAATGTGAATCTCTTTTCTCCAAAAAAGTCAATTAGTCCGAGTTTAAAGTCAAAGAAATACATCTACTACTAGTGGAATCTGCTTCTAAGACAATTGCATTTTGTTTTAGCGCGCAGTCCAGTGGCTCTTTCCATTGCGCGCTAAACCAAAATGCAGGTGGCTCAGCAGATTCCACTAGTAGTAGATGTATTTCTTTGACTTTAAACTCGGACTAATTGACTTTTTTGGAGAAAAGAGATTCACATTTGGCCTGCCGATGGTACCAGATATTTCTTCCACTTTTAAGATAGTATTAAAAGTATAAAAAATGTTGTATATTGTTGCTTATATATTGTTATTTATTAAGATATTATTGGACAAAAAAATAAATAAAAAATAAACCTATTTAAAAATATAACGAAAAGAAAAGATTCAAAATTCAAAAAAACAATGCAAATTTATTGGCAAACTAACATATTTTTGTGATTTATATTTAGGGCAATCGATTTTTGGCGAAAAGAGCTTTATTTTGGTCTGCCGATGGTACCTGTTGTTTTCTCAACTTAAAATTAACAAAATAAAAATGATTGCCTAAGAAGGATTCGAACCTTCCAGTTTCATCCAGCTGTCCGATCGCCTAGACCACTACACCACTGGTGCATCTGGAATACTAGTTCAACTGAACACTTATGAATAAATAAATATATGAGGCCCAGAAACCCAGGGAAGGGGGGTGGGGGGGGGGGAGAAATGAATACCTACTCTCATTTCAAGAATAGATGCGGAAGAGAAGGAGAAGAAGAAGAAGAAGGAGAAGGAGAAGGAGAAGGAGGAGTTCGGACAAATGGTTTTGAGTAGTTTTCTCTTGTGTTCTGCCGTTTTTGGGCAATTTCTCGCGAGTTTTGGTCAATTCGATGATGCTCTTTCCAATGCAGAAAGAATCAGAACGATTGGACGTTTCTGTGAAGCACAAAATCCTTATCAATTTTAAGATCTAGCAATAACCCCCAAAACGTACACCTGGGTCGAAAAGAGGGGCTGGGCGCTGACACTCCGCTGACGCTCCGTTCGCGCCAGCCCAATATGTGTCTTTCCGGGGCCCGTACTCTGCGGTTTTTCAATGAAATTGGCTAATTTTTTGCAAGAAGGTCCGCCTGGGTGGTATCTCCAGGCCATTTTTTGCGCTTGACGTAATTTTTCGATTTTCGCCCAAAACTCAATTTTTTGATGTTTCAAAATACGAATATTCATAAATCACTGGTTTTTTAATGAAATTAGCTGAATTTTGGCAGGTACGCCCGTCAAAGTAATATCTTGAAGCTGGCAAAAGGAATTTTTGAAATATTTATTATATCTTGATTTATAGGCAAAAACCCAAAATCTTGATGTTTCAAAAATTTGAACATGCATAAATCCATTGTTGTTCAATGAAATCAGCTGATTTTTGGCAGGTACGTCCATCAAAGTAATATTTTAAAGCTGGCAAAAGGATTTTTTGAAATATTTATTTTATCTTGATTTATAGACAAAAACCCAAAATCTTGATGTTTCAAAAATTTGAACATGCATACATCCATTGTTTTTTAATGAAATCTGCTGATTTTTGGCAGGTACGTATCAACCATGCGAATTGAAAAGTTTTGTAACGTAGCTAGTGGTTATTACTTGTACTGGAACAAAGGCCGCGCATCTTGGCAATAGCCAATAATACCTTGTTTATTTTCATTTCTTTGCTTTCATCTTGTGCACTGATAATTTTAGTATCGCCAAAGGGCGGGAAGAATAGGACAGTCATAACTCTGGAGCAAGAACGTAATCAAAAAAGGGCTTTGTGATTGCGCGCTCCAGACCTGGGCAAAAAAAAAGAGGAATTAGTCCCCCTTATTGCTTAGATTAGAAGAATTTCTAACAATCGTACGAAAGTTTTGAAAAGGGTTGCCCTTCGCCGTAATATCAACCTGGCGACACCAGTGCTCTTTTGTCCCCGTGGTGATCATGTAAATGTATTCTGAAATTTTTCTTTTCTTAAGCTTTCCATTAAACTCAAGCGATTCTTATTTCACTCTTTTTATATGCGATTAAAACGTCAATTAATGAAAACATAAAGTTTTGCCTGCCTTTTCAATTCAACTTTCATAGCTGTTGAAATACTTGAAGACTAAGTAAAAATGCTATAAAGTGAAGTGCTCAGAAAGTGAAGAATGTCTTGGAAGCGCTGCCTTGAATAACAAGAGCATGCCATCTGCTGTGCCTACGGTTTGACATCTCCTCTTTCACTCAATCACCCTATTTAACCTTTGGCATGAAAGGACCACATTGGATGGAAATGCAATGAGTACTATTTTTGACTTTTTGAAGAATTTTTGACCGCGGAGCGGCCCGAAGGGCCGCTCCGCGGTCTATAGAGGTTACTCAACTTTTGTCCTCATATATATTTCTGGAAATGCTGGTCCTCACCGAATTCTCAATGGATTGGGACAAACTTTTTTTTTCCTGAATGGTAACGCTATTTTAGGAAGATCTGGAGGGGTGGAACCGGAATCTGAGCATTTGAAACATTACTTTTTTGGGTAGAAAGGCTTGAAAATTGCAATATACAGTTTTTGCGCTGTAGCTCCTGTAATCTTGAGAATTGCACAGAAGACTTGAGTTTTTTTGTTCACAAGTCATATATAGCAATTCCAAATCTGTGCTTACTTTTGAAAATGGTTGAGAAACCACAGACTTATCCTCTTGAATGACAAACTTTCATGCACGGCAATGACATCAATAATCAGTAACAGCTGAACGGCTCAGAATTGCACAGAGGACTTGAGTTTTTTTGTTCACAAGTCATATATAGCGATTCCAAATCCGTGCTTACTTTCGAAAATGGTTGAGAAACCACAGACTTACCCTCTTGAGTGACAAACTTTCTTGCATGGCAATGGCATCAATAATCAGTAACAGCTGAACGGCTCAGAATTGAACAGAAGACTTGAGTTTTTTTGTTCACAAGTCATATATAGCGATTCCAAATCTGTGCTTACTTTTGAAAATGGGTGAGAAACCATATACTTGCCCTTTGGAGTGGCGAAATTTCATGCATTTATATTGTAAGCTGGAAGGTGGTGTGCTCCGCGGTCACCTATTGCGCTTTGCGCCATATACTTGTTTCATCTGATTGTGAAGTTACAATACAATCGCTACTTCAAACGGGGAAACGAAATTAGGCGTATTTATTCTTTTGCAGTTTCTCTTATTTCGTCAACAAATCTCCACTAATGAGATGCCTTGTCATGCTTGTACGGAATAAAGCTTTTGAACGCTGCGCATTTTATGCGCCCTTTGTAGAAGAAAGCAGTAGGGACGAGTGACTGATGGACATAAAACTTGCGTACCTTTGCTTGGCATGACTGGGGGCGAAAGAGAAGAGGAGCTAATCGGAAGCAAGCAAGGTGGGCGGAAGGCGTGGGAGTGAAGGGGGGCTGAGGATTGCGAGCTCTGTGTCCGACGGGGGGCGCCCGAATCGATACGGGCCGGCACATCTCTCGCCGCCTTTGCCATTTCTCCTCCACAAACCCAGCAAAGCCTCCCCCTTCCACCACTCCCTAGCTGGAGGAGCACCAAGCACACTCACCCCCGCTCCTCCCCCTGCCTGCCTTCTCTATCACTCTCCGACCACACACGCCTACCTAATCCCATCCACGGCCCAGTCCCCCGCCCTCCCCTAAAAAGCGGACTGCTCCCGAGTAGTAGGCGTGATTGGCATGGGCTGCTAGGCCAGGGCGGATGGTGGACCGACGGCGGCGAACTCGTCGGGTGAGTGGGGCAGTTTGAGAGCGCTGAGAACTTGAGTGGATGAAGGAGGTTTGGATAAATAGGCGGGGGCTGGGAGCATTCCGCTGGCCTCTCTGCTGCCGTCCCCGCCGCCGCCGCCGCCGCACCTCCAGCCCTGGTCCTTCCTCGACACTGCCCGCTACGGCACCATCCCTCGCTCCATCGCTCACGCCATTCACCCAGATCACCTCCATCAAACACCACCATCTGTTTCTTCACTTTACTGCATTTTCATGCCCCCAACATATATGCCAGTTCCAGTTAAAAGTGAGTGAAAGACTGAGTCTGAGAGTGAAAGAGGCTGTGAGAGAGGAAAGACAGAGAGAGAGAGAGAGAGAGAGAGAGAGTTTGGGTGCGGGTGAGACAAAGGAAGAGGTTGCAGCAGGAGCCGAGCGGGGGCAGTTTGTGGAGTGCGCTGCGGCGGAATCTGCACTGGAAGTGCCTCGTCCTCTCTGCAATGATCGAAGTTCACCCCATCCACCCTAAGGCCGTGATGTGTAAAGGTGGTTTGAGGGGTGTCTGGCGGTGGCAGTGTGGTGCCAGCTGGCCCACTCCGCCTACAGCAGCTTCGCCATGGCCGTCCCCCTCCTGCCCTCCCCACAGCCCAATGAGCCTCTGCACCAGGGCCCCAGCCATCCCATCACCATCATACGCGATGCTCGGTTTCCCCACCTCCCATCATCAGCATCATTGCCTCAAAACTCCATCTTTGCTTCGACTACTTCCAAAGACCTCAGTTGACTGACCGCCACGTTCTCATTTGCCTCTAGAGCGCGCAATTCCTAGTCCTTTTCCATTGGATTTGTAGAGGTATAGAGTTTAGTTGAGCTGGGGGAGAAAAAGAGGAGGATAGGGTGGTTCCAGTTTAAGAGGGACGTCGAGTACGCCGAATCCCGTCGTCTGGCGAAGTGAATGGATGTATGTCTTCTTTCCCTTCCATGCATCCTACAATTATCCCTGTCCTTGCCTCCGCTTAGCTTCTTGTCTCAGCCTTTTGTGCCGAATGGGTGCATGTGCTTTGCTGTGTTTTTACAACACTTTGGGATGAATGCGTTGTAGTTCAATCCTCTGGCCTAATCGATCACCTGGTTGAAAGTTTTATTTAGCAATTTTCAGTATGCAGAGGCAATGAGCAACCTCGTAGAATAGATATGTGTTTTACCGATTTCGCTAAAGTGTAGTTGCTTCAATAAGCTTCAATTACAGCGCATTATTTAATGCCAGTGTAGAGTTCAATGATAACCTAAGCATGCAGATAATTTAATCAGTTAGGCAAAGTGCTTATGCATGAGGTATACTCAGCCGTATTGTGACTATTATTCACCAAATATCCAGATGTGATAGCGATGTTTGTGATGGAAAGAGAAAAGAATGAGAATGGAAGGGAGATTGCAGAGGCCACTCGGGGCCCTGCGACCAGGGCTACAATTTCATCCCCATCGCCTTCGCCATCATGCTCTACGTCGTCTACATCATGGAGTGCTGGCACTGTCGAACTCGCCTGGACCTCATGTGCGAGGTCCTCTCAGATCCTCCTTCCCCAATCAGCCTTCTCCAAGATGGTGGTGGGCAGGTGGATGTCTCCTCCGTCTACGACTACATCCAACAGCTGCGCGATGCGGTGCCGATCGTATGGTGGCGCGCCCTCTGCTACCACTACATTCGCCGCACTCGACAGGCGCCCTTCTCACACACATCTCTCAATTCTAAATCACTCACTGCATTTCCCTCTTTCAGATCACCAGGTATCGCAATGGGGACGCCATCACCACCACCCAGGTCTACTATGAGCGCGTCAACTCCCACAGCGCCGGCTCTGTATTCCTCTACCAGCACTGCGGGGTTCACCTCTTCAACTTCTCTCTGAGTTGGGGAGGACGGAGGGGCCTTGAGCGGAGAAGTTTGAGGTTCGGGACATCTCCAAGAAGCTCTCTTCCCTCGAGAAGAAGCCAGTCACGAAGGTCCGCTTCACCAAAGGCTTCGTCTTCGCCAACCTACAGGCTGCCAACGAGTTCGAGGAGCAACGAGCACGCTTCTTTCAGGTCAGCTAAGAAGCAGGGCGAAGTGAGAGAAACTTGAATGGCTTTGGAGGAAAATGAACAGCGGGACGACTATATGGAGGTGCGGGAGGGCCTGGACCTTGCTCAGACGCCGTTCAAAGAGACAATGATCGCTTTCTCCGATCCCAACAATCGACCCTGGTACTTCTTATCCTCATTCCTGTATTTGGAAGCCTAAAATACTCTCCATTTAGGTACACCTCCCAATGGGCCTTCTGGATTCTCAGTTTCCTGCTCCTCTCCTGGCCGCTGCGAGTCCTCGTGGAGTACAAAACAGGATATGTCCAGTACCAGGTCACAAAACTGCTCCAACTAAAATCGGCGCAAGAAGAAAGAGCATGCAGGTGACAAAGCTATTCGGGACCCACTACCTGTCCCCCTCCTCCGTCAACTACACCGGCCCACTCACTCGCGCATCCACCATGGACAGCAGGGACTTGGACGCCGCCTTGGCCAACAACTACGTCATCGTACCTTCCTACTCCGAAGTCTTCCCCCTCCTATTCCTCCACAGCTCCCCTCCAACCTCCATTCTTCCTCAGGCCCTTCTGATGGACCCGGTGGCGTCGGCCACTCTGGTGAGCCACGATCGGGAGGGCAACTTCCACATCGAGAGCCGCTCTCGCCACTCACACAGGGCCGTCGCCCCTCTCCAGCCACAAGGCCTCTGCAACGAAGTCCCCATCATTCCCAACTACGGCAATGCCTCTTCCCTTACCCTTCCGCCCTGCCCGCTCAAGCAGAGGCTGTCCAGGTGCCATCAGCGGCGATGCTCAAGCCCTGGTCTACTGCTCCCGCTCCAGAAGCATGAGCTTTGCACGCCACCTAGCGCCGGAGAAGTGCCCCCCCCATCCTTCCTTCGCTTTCCATTCTCGAAAACCTGCTCTTTTTCAGCACCGGCATCGGCAGCAGCTTCAGCTTCAACTCCTTGGCCCAGCTGGCGAGGCCAAGGTTGCACCAATTCACACTTCCTTCCCCCAAAGGCGATGAAAGAAGTGCTTACAGGCGTTCCCCGTCCAG